>OZ035874.1:39723460-39886275 GCA_964034865.1 Eristalis intricaria | reverse complement strand
TTGTCATCTTGTGGTGTAGTGTCGTCGACGTAATTGTATTCATAAAATACTTTACGTGAGTGATTTGGCAAACAAATGAATCCCTCGCATTTTTACGTCGTGTGCACATCGGGTTTCACACTGACTGTGTGACAAGTGAATTTCGATGTTCCCACGACATGTGTCTACCTGATTTACGAGGCTACGCTTTGAGCCACCTCTCCCCGTTTTAACGTTTTGCTGTCTCTGAGTAATTTTAATAATAATCCACACACGACAATCTTAGCCAGGGGACCTTGCGAGGCTGAAGCCAGTAAGAAGTCTCCATTATGGGTTTTGTTCGAGTATTGTAACGAAACAACAGCAAGACGATAACGATAAGCATTATTTCCATCTCATTTATAAAATACCTGCTAGTGATGATTGATGCTCGGCTTAATTTCGAGAATCATCTCTCATGGGTTAGGTTAGGTTGAGATGGCTGACTGCCTCGCATACGGACAGCCGTCCCACTTAGGATAAGCATATGCCCATTGTGTTACTACGCGGATCTTTGGCTACCTAATCCGATTTGTGCTTTTGATAAAGCGGTGAAGACGGCTGATTCTGATGCTGCTCAGTTCAGACAGATTAACACCAGAAATGGGCTCCCAGAAGTCTGATGAATCTACGGGATGAGAGAGCACTGCAGCTACATAGCAAGTATTCGATGGTTTCTTCCTCATCCTCGTCCATGCAGCTTCTACAGAAATCATTATCGGGAAGGCCTAGTCGAGAGGCGTAAGTTCCGATGGCACAATGCCAATAAGAGATCTGAGGTTTGGCCTGGTTAATCTGATCACGCTAAGCGATCGCTTGGGATCGATCATAGGCCATACTTGTTTGGAAGTAAGGCATCCTTTGCCAGATATCCATCCGCGGTCTGTTTGAGCAAGCGTTTCAAGCTTCAGCAGATGTTTTATAGTAGCGATAGGCATGGGTGGTGGGTCTTCACCCGGAAAGAGCACGGAGCTTGTGCCCTTTCTAGCGGGTTCGTCCGCTTCACAATTCTCGTTGGATGTGAAGGTACTTCGCCATCTCGGCAATTAAGGGAAGTCATCACCTCCCATACGCTTGCGAGAAATCGTCAGAAGCATTCTTTCGAGTCTCATTTTGAATATCCGCAATCCGAAGCAAGGCAAACGATTAATGTTTGCGAGAGTTGTAGCCTACATACAGCTGTACGGGGCACAAATATGGTCTGACGTCGCGAGTATAAAGTCGCACGTGAAAGGAATTATATCTAAACTACAAGCTAGTAGTGTATTTCGCAAGGTAG
Source organism: Eristalis intricaria (assembly GCA_964034865.1). Taxonomy (NCBI): domain Eukaryota; kingdom Metazoa; phylum Arthropoda; class Insecta; order Diptera; family Syrphidae; genus Eristalis; species Eristalis intricaria. The sequence goes on along the minus strand of OZ035874.1, from coordinate 39,884,978 downwards.
CCCACTACGATATATTGTTAGGTATTATCCTCTATAGTACCATCCTAGCTTTAAGAACTAAGCTACTATGGCAATCGCGTGTTCGTCGGGTCAAGCGTTAATCTATATATATATTCCGTAGAGTGTGTTTCTCTCCTAAACCGCCTCCTGCTCCGCCTATTGGACTCCTGTGGGGCTGGTATTGAACCTCTTCCTCTTCCATTGGCGCTACAGTCCGGGTTGTACCTGGGCCTCAACCAACAAGCCTCTTCAGCTTGCTCGCTGCATCCCATTTCTCACGGCAAGTTGGTTGAGCTCCTTCTCCACTGATCGCTTCTGTGCGCCATCAGTTCCGTAGACGTCTTCTCTATTGCATCATCCCATTGGTTCGAAGTCGAAGACTCTTCGGGCCGGAGCAGTGTTTTCTATGCATGGCCTAGCCAACTTAGGTATTGAATCCGTAGACGCCTCGCTAGGCTCTTGTCGCAGACCATGGTTAAATCATCTTCTTGAAATACGGTCAACGCCAACAGAACCAAAGATTGAACGCAGAACGTATCTCTCGAAAAGACCAAGCGCTTTTTTGATTGTGAATGCCTCCGTGGAATAGATTAAAAATAATGTAAGCTTGGATCTACGAGAGTGGGCTCACCTGCTCAATTTCCTCTTGAGCCCTAAGAAGCAGCGATTGATAAGTTAATTACTGATGTTGGTCGTACTATTTACTTGCGAGCCGAGGTAGGAGAAGTCCTTCACTCCCTCGAAGCTGTTTATGGTGACGCTCTTCTGACGTTCCTAAATCACGCGAAAAAATTCGAAAGAAGCTGCAGTATAGAAGCGTGACAACAACAACGAGACCCAAATATGAGATGGACCGCGACTTCGTCCGCCTCAATACCAGTTATCGCGGTTGGATGCATAATATTACTTTCGCCCAACTTTGATAATCATAAAAAAGTTATAGTGAGTCAATCTTAAAAGATAGATGTATGCTATCACAGTCTATTTTTCAAACCTTTTAAATGGAAGAATGAGAAGTAAGTGGGAAGCGCTTCCGTGCATGTCTGCCTCTGTCCTTCTTAGTCGTATGAAATTGGGACGTTTTCCCCGATCCACAAGAAAGGAGACCCCTTCAACTGCGCCAACTACCGAGGGATAAGTCTCCTCAAAACCGCCTATAAGATCCTCTCAGCCGTTTTGTTTGAGCGTCTGAAGCCATTCGTCAACAACCTGATAGGTCCTTATCTGTGCGGTTTCAGATCGGGGAAGTCCACCATTGACCAAATCTTCACACTACGGCCGACCTTAGAAAAAAGCCCAAGGAATGCAGATCGACACCTACCACTCTATTCGTGGATTTCACAGCGTCGCTTATGACAGCGTGCATAGGGACGAGCCATGTTTAGTTTTGACATTCCTTCCAAACTCGTCAGGTTGTGCAGGATGACGATGGAGAATTCTCGTTGCTCAGTATCAAAAAAGGTCTTGGAACAGATCGTGCAAGACTCACACACCAACACTAGAAGCACGATCTTCCAGAAGTCCGTACAACTGTTAGCATACGCGGACGACATTGATGTGATTGGCAGAACACAGCGAGCCGTCAATCACGCGTCAATGAGACCGTCAATGAGGCGTAGGGTCTAGCGGTGAATGAGGGAAAAACGAAGTATATGCTGTCATCACGAAAGGACACACAACATCGACGTCTTGGACAGAGCGTCACAATGGGCAGCTATAACTTCGAGGTAGTCAAGGACTTCGTCTACCTCGGCTCGCAAGTGAATAGTACAAACAACATCAGTACCGAGATCAAACGCAGAGTAACTCTTGCCAACCACTGTTTCTATGGCAATTGACTAGTAGAGCCATCTCTCTAAGGACCAAGCTGACTTTATACAAGAGCTTGATAATCACAGTCCTGCTTTACGGCGCCGAGGCATGGACAATCTCAAAAGCGGATGGTCTCTTCGAGAGAAATGTTCTGCGTGCGATTTTTGGTCCTGTTTGCGTTGACGGTTTCTGGAGGAGAAGATTTAACCACGAACTGTACGGGCTGTACAGCGACATCTAGTCAGGCGTCTTCGAATCCAACGTGTAAGATGGCTAGGCCATGTAGAGCGTATGGACAACTCAGCTCCGGCCCGGAGAGTCTTCGACTCCGAACCCGTGGGACAACGCAACAAACGACGCCCGCGTTTAAGGTGGCGCACCCAGGTAGAGAAAGACCTCAACCAACTTGGCGTGCGACACTGGAGACAGCTAGCCAGAGACCGTGCTAGCTGGAGAGGCTTGTTGGTTAAGGTCCAGGTCCACCCCGGACTGTAGCGCCAAATAAAGAAGAAGGAGAAGTAATTATTTATAATATTACTGAGGATTAGGCGGGGATACCTCAATAGAATCAATCACATTAGAAGTCTTCCTCTTGGGTGATCTGAAAACGACTTATGCTTCCAAGAACTGAAGAAGGGGACGGCAAACGCAGATCTTGCACTGGGCTATCACTTATCTCGGGTCGGGACAGACTGCGTTCAATCTAGCTGGTTGACTAATCACAAGACCGCGAAGACTCTTTATGCCACGACTTCGTCGGCGTGAATATCAGCCGACGAAAATAAATTTACTTTCGAATAAATTTGGTAACCATGAAAAATTTATAGTGAGTCAATCTTAAAAGATAGAAATATTCTGTCACGGACTATTTTTAAACCTCTTAAATAGAACAATTCCATCATACATGATTTTTGCGTAACTTTAGCCACAACGGAAGCTCTCAAAACGGAATAGTTTTAGCAAAAGTTTTTGTTGATGCTTCTCTCCTATTCATCGCAGCGTGAGGCCTTAAGCATTACTCGATAGAATGACCACAATCCAATAGTTCCTTAGATTACCATCTTCAACCAAAAAAAAAAAACTCTTCAGCTTTATAATATGAGTATAGTATTATAGATCCACCAGCCTGAGTCGGATGAGGCATGGGACAGGCTGCATTTGTTGACCTCCTTAGCCGGCTCGGCATTGAAATTTTCCAGATAGATTTTGATGCCACATCTGGGACATCGATCAAATATCCTCTCCTCCTTGTCCTCTGTAGAGGCGTGAGCGTAAATCGGACATCTAAACCCAATCAAGTTCAGTCTTACAGACACAGGCAACAATTCCAGAGAAGCGCCTCTCTCTCTCGCAATCACCGCAGGATGTGTGTCATTTTTTCATCCAATTTTTGCTCCTCAGGCAGGTCATCTATAGTCAGGCCAGCACCTTATCGTGTGCTTCGGCTGCACGTAATTTCTTGAGGGACTGAACAATCCACTTGAAAAACCTAAAATTGTTCTCATGTTTCATTTATTGGCGCCGTCCCCAGTCAGTTGGTTGTCTCCTAGTCGATATGTGACCATGCCCCTTTCTTGGCTTTAACACTCATTAATCGAATTTATTGTGCCGAGACGTGAGCATTACATTCAGTAATAGAATCTGTGTCATTTAAGAAGAACTTGGGTGAGAAAGAGCTGATGGAACGTGGGCGTCTGTTGTTTGATTCCAAGAACGATGTCCCTGCGGGAGATTGAATGTTTTCAAGACGACGCTGCTAAGAGTGCACAAATTGTGCTCGAAATTCCCCTCCCACCGGGTGACAGGACCTTCCATTGAATGCCTCAACTCAAACGACTTAATCGTGGGGTATTATCATTCGATTGCCAGTCGGCTGGCGAACAAAAGAACAATGGTCCAAGATAACCTGCAGCCACGTGTTGTCGACGAGTTGTGCTGTTGTCCATCTCGCTAGACACAATAGCAGTCGTCGTCTAGATAAATCAAATCAAATTGTCCTTAAAGTCAATGGCCAGTGAAAATGTGGACGTGGACGTGGACGTGGACGTCGATGAGATCACCGTAAATTGAAATGATTGCAATGTCGCTGGCTGTCTTTGATAAAAGTGTACAGCATTTCTTGCGGCACATGTGCGATATTTACTGCGTGCGGTCGCACGTGGAGCAGGCGAAAGTTTCGTGTCGAGTGAATTTTACTCTTGTCGAGACGATTTGAAGTATGAGTCTTATTCAACAGATGTAGGCACAGTTGTGGACCTGAATTCTGGGAAAGTTGACTGACAAGTGAACCAAATGAAACAGTCCTCCCACTTTTATTCGACTAAGGGGGACAGAGGCAGACATGCACAGAGGAGCTTTCCACTTGCTTCTCATTCTTCTTTGCGAGAGAGAATGTGTCCTTAATTGTGCCACACGACAGGGAAATGGCTTAAATTGTGCGTCAAGAAAATAAATTGTCTCATAGAAGGCAACCAAATACAGATTCTTCATACGATAGCCGAAACTATGGTCACATGCTGAGGTGAAGCCATGAAATGGACACTTGCATACTTGCTTATTAGGCCAACGATTGGAGGGTTGGAGCCTGAGCAACAGCTGCCTGTCTTCAGCACAATGATTCTAGTCATCAAAAACAAGGTGTCTTGATACGCAACAATTTGGTCTTTATACCCTGCGGAGGTTTGATCTTCCTTCGATCTTAAGGCACCTCCTTATGTAACCAGGAGGATAAGATTCAAGGACCCTCTTTGATGGAGCTTTGATGTCCATGCGCCGATGCAGTGCAGTCGGCGGATTTTCGACTTCTGGACCAGTAGTCCGCCACTTCTTGGTATGGCTCGTAGAGTCTTCTCCTCCATTTACCCTCCTCGCAAACAGGACCTTATACGCGATATAGAATTTTTCTTACGAATGCACCAAGACATTATAGAAGGACTGGCAAACTCGGTTTTGTGGATCATGATTTTGGTCATTTGAGTCAGAAGTAGGAAGTAGCACCGCTTGCTAATGGCTGTGTTCTATTGGTCCTTTCGCCTGTTCTTCAGTCGACGTAAAAGCTTCCACCACGGCATGTTAGGAGTGCGTGGCAATGACAACGTCACCTGAGTTACTCAATAGTTGGGCTGACTTGTAAAGGGTTTTACAATAAGGACTTGACAACTTTTATTTTTTTTAAATTAAACGCAAAACATTTCAGATATTCAAAAACTTAAACTCGACTTCGTTCACCGCGGACACGTTTGCAGCGGTCGATTCGTTGGACCAACAACTCGGCCAAGCGACGTTAAATCGCACGAACGAGGCGACCAATCGACTAGCCCGTTTCTTCAGATAAGACGCTCCTCAGCCGTCGTTTCAAATGGTCCATCGGCTTCAATTCTTGAGTCAACTTGATCTTGTGTGTAAGTCAATATCCTTACAAAAAATACGCGGTCTGAGCGATGCGCAATTCTTGAGAACGTCGTGGAATTGACTGAATTGAATTGTTTTCTATGGACGCCTGAACGGCAGCCTTTATCCGTATAAATTAAAGACAAAGACCGTTTTTTATTGTATTTTCCCTCTATGAGGGACTTTATTTAAATTCAAATCCGATCTTGCTTCGATCACTGCTTTCTTAAGACTAAACTACTTTCCTTAACCTATCCTAATTGCTCGATGTCGATGAGCAATGGCCTTGACGCAAGTGCGTCCCACGATGGATGATCGGCGACACTCACACGGTGGTGTCGGCTTGCATCGCTGTGCGTGGTCCCACGGTTTGCTTGGCTTGAAACGCTGGCCTAGCGTCCGGCTGTTTGCACACCTTTTGTTGTCTGGCTGCTCCCACACCTTCCGGAGTCTGACTGTTCGTTCTCATATATATATTTCGACACTTTGACCAGCCCGTTGTCTGACTGACACGGCAGCATCACACACATATTCATATATGTAGACTCAAATTTTTGCACTAAACCTGTTATTGCCTGTCTACTAGGGCGAGAATTACGACCGAAAATTGGAGTTAACGCTCTTAAAGTTGGCGTCACCAACTCCGAATTTCAGTTTACTTCACCATGATGAAAACGTTGAGTTTACTGAACAAATTAACGGTGACCGATTGAAGATTAGGAGGGCATGGGCCTGTGCATCCAGGGCAAAGTTGTCGATTGCTCTCAACTTGGCGAGATGCCAACAACGATCCCTGTTAAATGCACAGGTCAAGTTGACATACAGCCTCCTCGCGGCGCCCTCTGGATAGCCTTTAAGCAACCGCTTAGAGGTGAACTAATGTATGCAGCCAGGGGCTTAAACCAGGAGCCGGTCCTCCAGGTTCGGGGGTTGCGCGTGTGGTTAACTTCCCCACCGTGTAAAAAAAAGAAGTTCAGAAACGACGAGAAGCCTCGGATACGGTTGACCCTACTGCTGACGTCCATGGACAACGAAATAAGGACAACGGTTTTCGGTTCTGCACGTGGAATGTGAGGTCCCTGAACAGACCACGTGCAGCCGATGAACTTGCGGAAGCCCTCGAAGCTTATTAAGCAGATATCACCGCCATTCAGAAGGTGCGGTGGGATGGGCCGGTCAAAAAGAGGATGAAAAACTGCGATATTTACTTCGGCGTTTGCTACAAAGAGCGAAGGCAGCGCTTATTCGGATGCGGGTTTGTTGTTCGAAGCAGACTTAGGCAAGAAGTCTTAAGCTTTAAATACATAAGCGAGCGCCTCATAACAATCCGCATGAAGGCTACATTCGGCAACATCAGCCTGATCTGCGCCCACGCCCCAACGGAGGATAAAGATGACGACAGCAAAGACGACTTTTACGATCCCCTAGAAAGAACATACGATCAATGCCCCAGCTACGACACCAAGATCGTTCTAGGAGATTTCAACGCAAAGCTGGGCAAGGAAGACGTCTTTGCTAGAGTCATCGGAAAGCACAGCCTGCACGACAACACGTCCGAGAACGGACTCAGGCTTTTGGACTTCGTTACCGGGCGAAACCTCTTTGTAGCCAGTACGCGGTTCCCTCACATCAACATCCACAAAGGGACCTGGCGGTCTCCTGATCAATCAACCGTCAACCAGATTGATCACATTGCGTTCGACGTCAGACAGTCCTCCAGCATTCTCGATGTCCGAACATTCCGAGGAGCCAACATCGACTCGGATCATTTCCTTGTTGTAGCCAAGGTAAGAACACGGATATCGATAGGACAACGGAGTAGAGCAAGACCAAAACAGTTTGACGTCGGAAAGCTACAACCGCAATTGACCGCTAGCAACTTTGCCGATCGAGTTTCCCTAAAGCTCTCAGAGAGTTCAACCCTGCCAGGCGAAACAATCGACCAACATTGGAACCGTTGTCAAAACGCCATCAGAGAAGCTGCATCTGATGTGCTGGGTCTTAAAACGTCGCCCCAAAAAAACCCCTGGCTTGACAACGAGTGCAGGCAGGCACATTCAGCGAGGCAAGCAGCATACAAGGCGACGCTGGACAGAAGGACGAGAGCGGTTCGTGAACTCTACGAACTTAAAAGAACGGAAGAGCACCGGCTTATCAGAAAGAAAAAGAAAGAGCATGAGAAGCGTGCGATCGAGGAAATGGAGCAGTGTTACGGAAAAAATTATGTTCGAAAGTTCTACCAACGGGCAAAACAACTATCCAATGGATACAAAATTCGGACAGAAGTCTGTCGTGACGTAGAGGGACAACTTGTAGTCAGTCTATACTGAGAATCTGGAAAGATCATTTCTGTAGACTGTTAAACGGCGAGGAAGACTCCAATACCGCTGTCAGGCAGAATGTTCCACTCAAAGCAATTGACGACGATCGACGACAATTCCGTCCCCCCGACCAAGACGAAGTCAAGATAGCGATATCGAGACTCAAGTCAAATAAGGCTGCTGGTGCAAACGGACTGTCAGAGGAACTGTTTAAGGCAGCTGGAGATGAGCTGGTAAGGTACATGCACCAACTCATCTGTAAGATATGGGCGGAGGAAAGCATGCCCCACTAGTGGAATCTCAGTTTCGTTTGCCCGATCCACAAGAAAGGAGACCCCTTCAATTATGACGAGTGGAAGGCAGCTTCATTTTAATGCCGACTCGAATGAGGTCCTAAGCACGATAATTACAGGCAAAATAGCAATTTTAAAATTAAAAATAATCTTATTCTGGAAGCCTCCTTAGTCCTTGTCGGAGTCGATTATATCTTCGTATATCGATGTCAGAAACGACTTCATTATACTTTCATTTTAAGCAACTGAAATCAGTCCATTACATAGTTGTAATTATTGTCTGCTCTCGCAAAGTCGGTATACGTGTTTATTATCCCTCGATCCACGTCTTTGGAAATCTGAAAATTTAGAACATGTCACATTTTTATATGACAACAGATCCTGCGAAAAATGCGAGGTCTTAATAAAAAAATGCTGTCTTTGAATACAGTCTGGCTGGCTGCCACTAACGTGGTGGGTATTGTATAAGAATAGACGAAAGACTATCTTCCAATCAATTCATGGTCACCGTAAGTGCGTCGACAGGTACGCTGAAGGTTCTAGAAATTCCCAAACTTCCCTCTTCGGAGTCGCCTGCGCCTTGACTGCCAGTTGTTTTCTCCACTGACCTAAAGGCTATTAGAACCGCAAGGTTCCTTTGTGGGTGCAGAAAGGCTATTAGAACCGCAATGTTCCTTTGTGGGTGCAGAGGTATGGAAACTGTGGCCTAGTTACTGAGGCAGCTTCAAAACTGAAGGTCCTCTGTATACTGTATAGTATGCACAATCCTAGTGATTGCTGAAGAAACTAGGTCCAGGTCTACCTCGTTAAGTTCGAAGGTCACTTTACTAAAGAACATTTTACGAAGAGTGATATTAAAAATTCCATTTTTCAAAAACACTGTCCTCAGAGGGGGAGTATAATTCGCACTTGACCGATGTACTTCTCCCAACACCTTACCCCCATCTCTTATCTCATTTTATAATTCCCAGCGTGCATCTCTCATAAGTCTCCTCGCGATTCATTAAAAGAAACCGCTGAAAATATGAAAGTTCAATATCTACTTGCCCTCACGTGCCTGGCCGCAGAAACACTCACCTTGAACTCGGGACTCTAATACATCTGTTCAATATTGAAATCTCCATATTCTAGCTGAGTGACTTCATCCACAGCATCCGAGAATCAATTTAATCCATCATGCGGTTCAACAGCGCTCAATGTAAAGTGCCCATTTGAAACCTTAATTACTCACCACACATTCCCAGCAAATCGCTCGATATAATCCACAAAATGGACATTGAAGCAATTCCAGAGGGGATGCATTTCTAATTGGATGATCTTAATGGGGTCCGGAGACCTTATTGCCATCCCCATTAACCCATGTATCTGCCACGACGGACTGTCAAAGTTATGGCTCAATTAAATTGGAGTTGAAATGTAGTTTTCATCAAACGGAGGGACATATCGTCTGAGTGCAATTTTCTGGATGGGTGGAGGGATGATGGTGACAGTAATGAGACATAAGAAACTGCACTAAAGATAAGATGTTGTTCACATTCCTAGAATGAATTGGGAACCAGACAGAAAGGTAAATGAAAAACGTAAGGATTGGAAGGTGAATAAAATGGTGTAAAATGTGTTGGTAACCTTCCTTCATAAGCAAAGAGGAGGATTTCTTAAAGCATTTGTCAGGTATGTGATTGATTTTTAGTCGACTGGATAGCGCAGTTGGTGGAGTGCCTACCCCTGGTTAACGGGGTCCTCGATGCGAATCCCAGTGAAAGCAAAGTTGATATGCTTTCATCTGTTTTTCGTATCTGGTCCAGTCACCATTTGCCGTTGGGATCTGACTTACTGTATAGGGTATCACAATGAGCCCAAAATGGTCTACGTGTGCTGGTGAGTGCACTAGCAGCGCAACTACCTAACCCAACGTATTTCAATGGTTACAGGTTCATCCAATTGCTGGTCTTGAATACACCGTGTTTGACTCTATAGAATGATTGAAATGAGGTGGACGAGTTGACATTGTGAACAGCTACTTCAAAAATAGCGAGACTATAATAGGCACGTTTCGCGAATTACGACCAGACCAATGAAGAGAGCCTGTTTGCCACAAAATGAGGAGACGTCATAAAGATCAAAGAGAGCCTGTTTGCCACAAAATGAGGAGACGTCATAAAGATCAAAGACGGGCTAAACTAGATACCTGTACAGCATCGAAAATGATGTAAAAAATTTAGATTGAATATTTATGCCAACTGTATGAATTTGGGACTTATTTTGCCCGTCCTGCTTTATGGTGGAGAAGTTATAACATCCAACTCTACGAGCTGTACAAAGATGTGGATGTCAGGCGGAAGGCAAGAACCTGTCGACTATACTGGCTTGGGCACATCGAGCACATGGCCACCAATGGTCTAGCTAAGAGGATCTTCGAATTACTGCCTCCTGTCTCGAGAAGGGAAGTAGAGAAGTCAAGGTTGGCCCGGCTTACAGCTGTCTTCTATACTGACGGTCCTGGGCACACAGGCGAAACAGTGAACTGGCGAAACATTGTGCCCAGGACTGTCAGGATAGAAGGCAGCTATAGGCTAAGCTCTGAGCCTCCAAGGGCATTTGGTCTGATAAGTAATTAAGTAGGCATATTCACTGGGCACTGGCTCATAGGTAATCAGGTAAGGAGACTCAATCCCCCTTCTATGACTGATGAAGAGGAAGAGGAAACGATACTCCACCACCTTGACACAAGCCCTCTTCTATCAATAAAGAGACACGAGACATTCTAGAGATCACAAAAAATACCAAGTAATCTAAATGGTCTGAATGTAAATAGACTTCTAACAACCAAATCACTTGTTCTAAGGAAAGCGTACTGAATAGCTTTCGAAAAACTTAGGTCCGAGTAGATGCCGGTTCCGATGCCGATTAGACGTCGCAATCGACCAAAGTTAGGGCATAAGTGAGGCACGGTGCTCGTGTTGCCCACTTCCACTCACCTGCTAGCCCATCTGAGAGTAGAACATGCAAAAATGTAAGAAAATGTAAAAAGCCTACCAAAGTTAGGGTATAAGTGAGGCACGATGCTCGTGCTGCCCACTTCCACTCACCTGCTAGCCCATCTGAGAGTAGAACATGCAAAAATGTAGGAAAATGTAAAAAGCCTAGCTCTGTTCAAGTTGCCCTGAGGATTGGTAGTCGGAATGCACGCTTAACAGAAAGTGCTGCAACTATAAAAGTCTACCGTGGGCCACATCATAGCGTCTTTTGGATTTGAATTTGCATCAATAAGTCAAGCTCTTGAGGATTAAAGCCAAATGGCTAGGGAATGCGTACAATAAACAGCGATTGCTTCAACATCGACGATGAACAAAATATTCGCTTGTGGGGATGTGAATATGCATGTTATTAAGTTAGAATTATAGCTACCACGAGTAAGCCAACGACCGTACCCTTTGGCCAATGCACGTCCTCTCTGATTCACCCGATCGTTGGCCACCCTCTCTTTCACTCAAAAGGGTAGTTTATGAGGTGGTTGAGTCGATTGAGAAGAGGGATCATTTTTATTCCTCGTGCATGTGAATTTTCTTCAATTCCATAATAATAAATATAATATGTTTGGAACTGAGCCTAATTTCACAGAAACCACACCTGTTTTCCAACCTATTTCACACTCACTATTGAAAGAGAATTGAGTGCCAACTCCGAACGGTGAAGCTTGAGACGGAGTACCCTGTGCCCATTGTATGTGACTTGAAAGAAGTGAAGACGTGAATAAATAAGGCTTGTAGGTGGATGGACCCAAAAGCATACGTTTCCCTGACCACGCTGAAAGATCATTGCTTCCACAAACATTACTTGCCATGCCGAGGACTTCGGTCATGATGGTGTCTTGTGACTGGAAAATCCTCAACTTGGTCTTTAAGGTCCATTGTTCTGTCATTTTGTCAGATCTTTTAATCGACTTGTTCACAATTTTCCTCTGTTGAAATTATTGATGGCTATAACCACTTGGTGATTTTTAGACATTTTAAGCATGTCCTTTGTATTTATGTCGGTATATCTTCAAGGCTGTTGAAGAAATAGCTGCCCATACGTGTTACTTCTTATCATTGCAATGGAAAGGAGGGTTCCGAGGTTGTGTTAGCACAGTCTACTCCTCATCTCTTCAGCATTTACAAAAGTCATTGTAGGCCCCTTCTGAACTTATTTGCCTCCATTCTAGTTCCTTAGGAGAGCTTTGTCTTCGATGGATCTAGTGGAAGCCACATTTATTTTTCGACGTACTTCAGGAGTCCAATTCCGCTCATGTACGATTGGTTTTGTTTATGTTGTCTGTCAGTAGCATTGTTTTCAGAGCTTGAGCTGTCTCCTTCTTTTGTTCCACTGAGAGACTCACCCCCTTTCTTGCTAATTCATCGGCTCTTTCGTTGACCGGTGAAAGAACAATAGCACGCACAATACGAGTGGTTGCTGAGAAGCTAGGCCCAGGTCCGTCTCGGACTGTCGCGCCACCCATATTATTATTATTATTCGTTGACCGGTATACCCTTGTGCCCAGAGACCCAACATAGGGTAAAGTTGCATCTGTCCCCTCCCTTACAGATAAGCGACAAAGTCTTGCCGTCTTGTAATCGACGGTCTTTCCAAAACCGCATGACTATCTATCTAAATATTAATTAACAATTGATCTTCCATTGATCCTGTTGTATAGCTGCTAGTTCTGCCTGAAAAACACTGCAGTGACTTGAGAAATGCATAACCAAGGACAACGAAGGTGATCTGTTGAATACGCCGGAGGCTGTGAATGTCGTCCTCCGACTTGAAGCCCCCAGTGTAGATTTCCACGGCAGTCGAGTTGCACTTTTTCTTCATCCCACTCTACTCTTATGGAGATTTTTGTTTCGTGCTTTAGTTCGAAGTCCTCAAAAGGTGGCATGTACCTAGTCCGATTGCTTGGGAATCTTCGAGTTATGAATTAGCACCATATGCTCTCTGATGTGGGATTTTTTTTCCCACTGTGGCGGTGTCCATTTCCATCTCCAGTTTCCGAAAACAAAAGCGATCATTTTTTTTAATTTGAAAATGTGTGGTGTATGAGAGAGGTGCCACGATGGAACGCAAGAGTCCTGCCGTCTTCCTTCTTGAAGTTGAAGCTTCTCGTTGACCGTGCTTGAACGCTATTACCGCTATAGCTAAAAACGAACCGTATTCTTTTCCTCGTCAAATGGAAAACACGGATCTGCAAGACGTTGGTATCAAGAAGACGGTCACGCATCTCTCACCAAACACTCTTTTGTCGTTTTATTGCGAGACACATTTGATGGAGTTATGTCGTGTTCTGGTGAAAAGAACTGGCCACCAAGACTGTGTGACTTTTTTGAGGGGCTTGCGAAAGATCTTCTGTTTCTAATCAATCGCCTTGAAAGGATTTCTCTTCAAGCAATGGTCGAGTTATTCCGAGATACGTGTTGAAAGGACATTGAAAACGACCGTATGCCCATAGTGCCTTCTAGAATGACTGACCATGGAGGACGTTTCAATGATTTTCTATTTACCACACAAAATGGCAAGAGATGCGCAATATACTCTCAGCAGAATTGGGTCAAATACGAAAACAGAAACGTATTTTCCTTAAATTCACTTTTGCAACCCCAAAATGAATGACCCTGATGGGAGCCTGGGACTGACCGCAGCGCCACCGATATTCCATTTATTAAAGATTTTCCTTCCCAGTCTCATGTGTTGGAAGCAGATGTTCATTAGCATCATTCATGTACATTTCTTCCAAATTAATCTCATATTCCCTTGTGAAGTAGGTGGCCTTCATGTCGTGCGTAGTTACATCAAGCATGAGCTGAGGCCATTAGAACTTTTCGCATTTGACTTCTTTGATCACGAAACATTTCCAGGAAAAAACTGAGAAAGTCTCAGCAATTAAAGCGTTGTCAAATGGCAGCCTCACGTTGGGCGCCAAATGTTGCAGAAAATGAGAACACTTCCAGGAACCGTTTCAGACACATGACAAGCAACTTCAGCGAAACGCAAGAGTGTTCAATATGAATTTGCTATGGAATGCTTTTTTTATTGAGCTGAACTCTGCCATTCACGATTAATCCATCTATTCACCCTTAAATCGAATTTTTAGAACATTTATTGAAAATCAATTACTTCAGCCACCACGTGAGCGTCGAGCAAAAAGTTGTAAACAGGGACAAACTAGCGGTTAAACTGAAAACGGATAAATGTTGATTACAAATTCACAGAACCCACGTAAATTGATTGGGTTTTTTCAGGTTTGGGGAACGAATGTGGCATTAGCTATCAAATCGAACACTTTTAACTTGATTTTCATTAAACTCTATTAGTTTTTTTTTTGTTACAGTTGTTTATTGAATGGATGTGTACTCGTGTTTGTTTATGGGATGTGGGAGTGGGAGTTGGTCAGTTTGGTGGTTTCAGCGAAATCCAATTAACTCGTTAGCAACCCGTCCTTTGAAATCAGCAATTTGTTTTGTACCCTTTTTACCCTAAAGTGTCGTAGCTTGATACAAGGTGTCCATTTAGTGGTTATTTTCAGAGGTTTTTCTTAGTAGATTATTTTGACACTGACAGTTGTTTCCCGCTCAAAATATTAACAGAAAATCAGTCTCATACATTAGTACGCTTCAACAACGTTGGCAAACATTTGAAACTTATTTCCAAAGTGAGTGCTGTGAAGCCCAAAGAGTAGGTTTTTTGCAAAGTAGATTTGGACGAAATGAATCACTCGCGGTGGGTGCTGTACGTAAGTTTGTGAAAAAGCTGGTTGGTGAGACTGGTATGCTAGTGGTCAACAGTCATGGTACCCGTCGTCGTACAAATCAGATGAGGTGCTAACAGATGAGAATGTGGCCAAGAGCACCATTGGACCATTTTTCTTCGAAAATGAGTCTTGGAACAACGTATCAGCGTTATAGAGCAATGTTAACCGACTTTAATTTTCACTGAAATTGAAGAAATTAATTTGGACGACCTCTGGTTCATTTGGATTTTTGCGCCATGCCCTAATCGGCTTATAACCCGTCTTGGCGATGTCAATCGTAGCTCCGATGTCTTACCCCTTTAAACGTTGTTTTGCGGGGACCCGTGAAGAACCAATTCTATGCCAATAATCCGCAAACGACTAAAGCGCATAAGGCGAATATCATCCATGGGCTACAGCCCAAAACCATCAACAAGGTCTTGGAACATTGAGCGAGTGAATGCACTACAACGAAGCCAGACGATGCACCTACTTGAACGACGTTGTATTTTATAATTAATGGGAATGTTTGTTCGTTCTAATATACCCACAATACATACACAATTTAATTTTGTTCATTTTATGCCATTTTCAAAAAGAAACGTGTATTTGGCCCACCCGGTATATGTTGCCACGAAACAGATTCACTCTATCACCACACGTTCCGATGTCAGCTGCTTATAGTCAAGGTTCACATGCAAGATTACACACAAGTCCTTCAGTTTACAAGTCGTTTACCCACTGAAGCCGACGTCGTTCTATGGAACACCCAACATCCAGTTTGGTTCGGGAAAATAAAGTGGACAGTTGTCCAAGAGAGAATATAGTTTTTTTTTATACCTTCATCTCGCAAAATAAGAGCTAGGTATGTAGTCCGTGGCATTTGCACAATTGCACAGAGAATGGAAAATTAATCTCATCAGCTTCAACTGTAGACAAACTGAATGTTGTTATTGAATACGATGTGTAGGGACATCTGCCCTGGTCATAATACATTATTCCTTTTGTAATTGAGTCAAATCTGTTTACAGCCTCATGAATCACCCCATATGGCACAGTCTGTGGAAATGTGTTCAACCCAAGCAGCCGAGTTGTTTTTAGGTTAGGCTAGGTAGGTGGGCTGCTAGAACATTCACCAGCACACTTAGACCATATTGGAGACTACCACCACTGATTGACCACTCCAGTGAAAGTGCAGTTAATTTGATCCCAGCGGCAAATGGTGACTGGACCTGATTTTAAAACCAGATAAAAGCGTATCAACTTTGCTTTCACTATGATTCGAACCGAGGTCCCCGCTAACCAGGGGCAGGCACTCTACCAACTGCGCCATCCAGTCGTTAAGTTGTTTTTAAAACTAGTGCCTTTTGTGTTTAGGTCGTCAGCCGGGATATTCTCTTTGTCTTTAACACTGCTTTATCTTTGCTGGAGAAGTTGCATTTGAGAACCCTCTTTTGGACCCTAAGGCACCAACTATACAGAGATGGGTGGACAATATTGAAAACAGCCGCCGTAGCGGATAGTATCGAAGAAGGTTCAGTTCATCACTTGTGAGCCGATAAAATTTTCCCGGAGGCGACAAATTATATTCTCGGATGTGTGCCCACTTTTGGCAACGGATCAGTCAACAAGAAAATTACCGCTCTTGTAGCGAAAACGATCCCTTCTCTTAAAGCCTTGGTTCGAGTCCTCAAGTATCAATTCATGAGCCATTTTTATTCTGCATGCTCTTCTCTCATCTCGCATATCTGGTTTATGGTTAACAGCACCAGCAACATCAGTAAACACAGATCTTGCCAGTCGCTATTCCTTCCAACTCAAAAGGCAAGATAAAAAAGTCCCCTCTCAGATGGTCATACCTAGCTCTTAGGTCATCCCAGCTTTGCCCTAGAGAGCAAAGACGTGGACAGTATTGGAATCACACGAAGATGCCTTTGGCCAACTAGACTATAATGAGCATAGAAAGTTGAGTTTCGGCCAAATAAAGTCTTCTTTTCGAGTCCGATACATAACAAGGACATCAGCGACTTTCATGAAAATGTTGGCATCAATCTGAAATACACAATTGTTAGTTATGTCGTAATTGTTACTTGCCATGAGATACAACACGTGCCAAATTCCCGCCTCGACTCTGGCAGCACAGAGCACATTTCTGACGAAGTTTTCATTACGTTTGTACATAGTTGCGATGGTATTTCCCGATAACAGCGTTTCTTTATCCTGAATCAATAATACGACACGGGTGTGTACTTTATCACTATTATTTAAATGAAGGACAAATGATGGGGAGCGATGCGCAAGATCTCGGTTACCAATTGAGATGTCAACCTGTCACGAAATTGAATTTCCAGGAACTGCCGCGATAATGTTATTCTTCCAGCCACGTCGTTCATTTTCATGGAATTAATTCTTAGATTCAATTCACCAGAAGTCATCGCAACTACAAGTGACCGGTAGAATCAGGTTCAAATCCGGTTGACAACGGTGCAAAGTTAAAAATGACAGCTCTTGTTGAATTCTTTTTTCTTTTGTTTGGGTTGGTGAACATCTTCAACAAGACACCGGGAGCACAGTAAACGTAGTAGTGTCCGGTTCCTACTTACTAAAGACACCATTCCCTTTTTGATTTGACTTTATTACAACTAAGTTTCCTTTTCTGGATGAGGTGGTTGAACCAAGTCTACAAACTCGCTTGAGCATAACTCCTGATGAGTCGATTGCGGAGGATCGAGTTGCCTGGAGATCTCTCGTGCGTGGTTTACCCCCGCGACCCCTTTAGTCTATCATGTGGTTCAAAAGATGATGATGATGATGAGTAGTTTCATTTATTTTTCTCATGTCCAAAGTTTGAAGAATGGCACTGCTACAATAACCATAAAGTTGCATACTTGCCTTCCGAACGATTTTTGTTCTTTCTTCGTCGAGGGTAATAATGCCTAGGTCTCTTTGTATACCACTATTTCTGAAATATCAAGGAGCTTTCAAAACAGCCCTTATAACTTTATTTACAATACACTTTCTAAGTCCTCTGTTACTTACTTTGTGGCAACCCCCCGAGTTGTGTACCGTCAGTCAATAAATATAAGTCAGTAGTGCATTCTGTCGCATTTTCCAAGACCTTGTTGATTTTTTCCGGCTGTAGCTCAAGGATTGCTGGGATGATATAGGCCTTAAGGGCTTGAGTTGCTTCTGGATTATTGGCATAACATCAGTCCTTCACCGTTCCCGACAAAAAAGAGTCTTAAGGGGTAAGACATCGGAGCTACCATTGACATAACCAAGACGGCTGATAACCCGATTTGATGCGCAAAAGATCGGTTGTGGCATGGCGCGCCATCCAGCATGAATCAGAGGTGATCCAAATCCATTAACATAACTCTGTAACGCCTACCGTTAACCGAAACGTTGTTCCCAGCATCATTTTCGAAGGAAAATGCTCTCGTAGTAGGCACCCAGCTTAAAGTTGAGAAATGTTCCACATACGCCAGGGAGTCGGTGGATCAGCAGGCACCGAAGATAGAAGCTTGAACACCCAGCTTGAAACTGAAAAATAATCCACCTACGCCAGAGAGTCTGTGGAACGGCTGGCACTCGGTTTGATGCTGAAAAATGTTCCACATACGCCATAGAGTGCGTGCATCAGTAGGCACCCAGCTTGAAACTAAAAAATATTCCACATACGCCAGAGAGTGAGCGCATCAGTAGGCACCTAGGTTTAAACTGGGAATTGTTCCACATACGCCAGAGTGTGAGCACACCAGTAGGCACCTAGGTTTAAACTGAGAATTGTTCCACATACGCCAGAGAGTCCGCCACGGAATCTCTGAGAAATGTTTTAGCCTAGTTTCAAATCAGATTTGTACTACTAAGGGTGTAGTGGGGGACGTGGCTTTACGTCACTAGTTCTAATTCGTCTGGTGCTGGTGGTGTTCTTAGGTCCGTTGGTTCAAGCGGTATCTCAGATAGTTGCGATCAAGGTTCGAATATTGTGGTCGGTTTGTACCAAGTTTCTCCAGTATGTTTCAGGCATTAAATAGACTGAAGTGGCATATTACGAATTAACGGCTTTGGAGATGATATGAGGTTGTGTTCACCCGAAAATGTCCAAAATAAAGCCGCTGGAAACGACGGCTATACCCATCGACTTCGGGAATGGAACCTGGTACATTTCTTTTTATTTCTATTTTTATTTGTGTTCTGAACGAGGGAGGAAGAGATTCTCGTTTGCTGGAAAAATAGTATTTGTTTTTTTTTTGCGGCTTACAGTAATTCGACGCTTTTTTTTCCACGTATTTTGGCTGACTTGAAGAAGGGAGCCAACGTTGAGAAGTCTTCACAACTCACCCGAAAATTGAGGAGTATGCAAGAAGACGACATACTCGGCAGCTCGTCACGTATCCCACTGACAGCTAGGACAATAAACTAAGACAAATGTAAGGATCAGTATTTATCGTTATAATCGAGTGCCTCTTGTATAAGTTGTTGGTGAAAAGCAAAACGGGTCCATTGGCGGCAACAGAGTGTTTCTCCTCATTTCAAGAGAAAAAGTTAAGGTCCGCCGACGCCGCCATGACATAAATCGCACCAAATCGTCAACATTTATGAATGCCTTGATGCTTGGCCGAACAATTGGAGATCGTTTTCGCTCCAATTGAGACAATTTATTTGTAGACATAGCCGCTGAGCCGAAGATATGCCACGTCCGAGAACATGTTTTTTGGCCAAAATCAGGGTTTCCGGGAAGACTTTTTCGGTGCCCCATTAACGTACTCGTGGCTTTATCACAACTCACCGGCTTCAAATCTCATCATCAACCGGCTTCAAATCTTATGTCAGCCGATCTTATACTTATGTAGACAAAAGAGTCTTGGTTGTCTCTCTGCCAATGCCGCATTCAGCTGATCGGCACTGACTCGACATTTCTGGAACTTATTCGATACTGCCTGTTACGAGAGATATGTTTTTTTATTTTCCCTCCAATCTCTGTCGGACCTTACGTTCGTTATTTTAAGAAATGGATGACTCTCCCACTTCCTTTGGTAATCAGTCGAAGTTAATGGTGTCATATTTCCTCGATGAAAGATGAAAGAAAGAGTGTCTCAAGGGGCACGAGGCCAACTATCTTCACCGCAACAGAATGTTTAATCAATCTCCCGGGGATATTTTTGTTTGTGTATTTATGTTCTTCTTATTCAAAATCAGACTCACTCTGAAAGACAGGATAAATGTCAGTATCAAAAACAAAGAGCATATCCCGGCTGACAAAGCATACACAACAGGGACAGCTCTCAACAACAACCTGACTGCTCATGTTGAACACAACATTTGGAATGTCTCCGGCATATGGGGTGATTCATGACGTTGTTTCGTGGGTTAACCGATTTGAGTCACTAACAAAAGGAAAAATATATAAAGTCCAGGGCAGACGTCCCGACACATCGTATTCAATACAACATTCAGTCTATCTGCAGTTGAAGCTGATGAAATTAATTTTCCATTCTCTATGCAAATGCCAAGGACTACATACCTAGCGCGATGAAGGTCTAAAAATATACAATATTCTCTCTTGGACAACTGTCCACTTTTTTTTTGCGAATCAAACTGTATGTTGGGTGTTCCATAGAACGACGTCGGCTTCATTGGGTGAACGACTTGTGTGTAAACTTGCATGTGAACCTTGGCTATACCACGCGTCAGCAGCTGACATCGGAACGTGTGGTGTTAGAGTGAATCTGTTTCGTGGCAACATATACCGGGTGGGCCAAATACACGTTTCTTTTTGAAAATGGAATAAAATGAACAAAATTAAGTTGTGTATGTATTGTGGGTACATTAGTACGAACAAACATTCTCAATAATTATAAAATACAACGTCGTTCAAGTGGGTGCATCGTCTGGCTTCGTTGTATTGCATTCACTCGCCCCAATTTTCCAAGACCTTGTTGATGGTTTTAGGCTGTAGCCCATGGATGATATTTGCCTTACTCGCTTGAATCGTTTCCGGATTATTGGCATAACATCGGTCCTTCACGGTTTCCCGCAAAAAAATTTTTAAAGAGGTAAGTCATCGGAGCTACCATTGACATCGCCAAGACGGGTAATAAGCCGATTAGGGCATTGCGCACGATCCGCATGAACCAGAGGTCGTCAAAATTCATGTCTTCAAATTCAGTGAAAATAAAGGTCGGTTAACATTGCTCTATAACGCTGATACGTTGTTCCCAGACTCATTTTCGAAGAAAAATGGTCCAATGGCCACATTCTCATCTGTTAGCACCTCATCTGATTTGTACGACGACGGGTACCTTGAGTGTTGTTCACTAGCATACCAGTCTCACGTGCTTTTTTCACAAGCTTGCGTACTCTTCATTTAGGCCGACTTCAATTAGGCCGCCTTCATTTAGGCCGCCTTCATTTAGTCCGAAACTTCTTTTCAAAAAACGCACTGTTTGGGCTACACATCGCTCAATTTGGAAAAAAGTTTTCAATATTTCCCAACGTTACATACAGCGACTCATTTCGTTCCTCGTAGGTATGACAGAGACTTTCTTACCTCCTCCTTCACCACCTTCTCTATCGTACCTCGGACTTGGGGCGGGACACAGTGTCAGTGTCAAAACAGCCCATGATTAAAAAACACTCACACAATATGGCTCACCATGGAGGTGAATGTACAGGCTTAACTTGGAGTAGCTTCCAAAGAAAGCAGTGCATTTATTTTTACCAGTATTCAAGCTCATCACAGGTGTATCCATTAATGTGGTCTCAATCGGAGCAATGCGTAAATGTTTTGCCCGATCGCATATCTTATCTAGAGGCCGTTGAAGTTTTCCAGTTGCGGACTCAACTGAAATGCCGGTTGCCAGGACAGTTGTGTCATTCGTAAATGTAAGCACAAGTATACCCTCAGTTTGAGGTATGTCGTCATACACATACAAAAGAAATAATGTTGGACCAAGAGCACTCCCATGCGGAACTCCTTCACGGATCTCGTGTGTTCAGTTCCATGTTTAACTCTAAATATCCTACTATCGAGATAGGATTCCAGTATTTTATATACGCTTTTCGGGACAAGCTTGCTTTGGTTGTATTTTAGTCCAGCATGCCAGACTTTGTCGAAGGCCCGGGGAACGTCAAGTAGAGAAGAACAATAGGTGGTTCTTCCCCAAAGCTCCTTCAATTCCATAATTTATTCTGTATCAAAATCAGATCAGGGTGGTCAGGTTTGAGGTTCAGGTTTGCTTTAACAAAGGGTATTGTAAACACAAGAATATTTAAGTGTACAAAAACTTCAAGTGGTAGCTTAGGCATATGAGTGGTGTGTTAGATATGGTTTCGTTCATTATCGGTATGTTGCAACGAGAGAAATATGTCTGAATTCTCCAGGCTTACAGTATTCAAAATCATATCGGTCTGTACGCCTTCTTATCGTTTATGGGTTTTGCACGGTGTTGTGACTCACTTCACAACCTTCCACGAGTCTGGAACATATCATGGCCTATAGAAAGTGTTAATTAAATAGCGGAGTTCACTTTACACCATTTTCGGTAAGCTCTCGAGGATATGTCCGGTTTTTATATCGTTGCCAGGAGCCTTGTTGTTTTTTAGAGTTCAGCTAGCGACACATGCAAGAAAATATAACGAACCTCTACGTAATATTTTCTTGCATCTCTGACCAACTTTTGTCCACAAAAAGGCTGCAATGTTTCCCCTTGTCGAATGACATCGATTTAAAGTCAAAGTAAGCACCACACCAACACCGATGCGGATCGATGTTTTTTCCGAACATTCCCACCGCACATCTGAACACAGGTAGACATTCGATGACGCAAGACGCACCCTCTTAAATGCTAACCCCATCAGTGCCCATAACAGAGATCTGCTTCCACGTGCAGTGCCAAAACCGTTAATGTTGAATTTAGTTGCCCCAAGGGTCGCATTGGAGATAATTTATTAGCAGCCGAAGTGTGTGCGTGTAAGGCCAAGCTAACAGCATGCCGGAGACCTCGGACCAATCCTCTGAAAAAGTGGCGCAAAACCATGGAAAGCCAATTGAATTTATCGCTTCTAACGTTCCTCCCCCAATTGGTCGCCAATTCCGTTCAACACAGAGTGCGCTCACAGGAAACAGAAATCAGATACAAAACAAACTAACCCCAGTCACCCCGTCACACATTCAGGATTGGCTTACAAATTCATCCTCACAGTTGACCTTTCCCGGATTCAATCAACTCTCATGCCCCGCTGTGTAAACACACGCAAAGCGAAAAGGTGCTATCAAATTCATTCAAACAGAGCAATGAAATTATAACTTTCCCCACCTCGAGGGCAGTTACCTAGTTAGCACTTCGGTAAAGCGATTTCCATCGTCAGGCGTCAACCCCCCAGTCAGCCTCCGCCACGCCAGCAATCCATTTCATTCACAGCGAATGACAGCAATCAACAGGTGTCCGTCATAAATCACGTCTCGCTCAGCATTTTCCAGACCCGATACGGCACATCGCGTGCGTTGCTCCGCATTCACACACGGCCGACGGAGAAACTGAACGAAAAAGCTCCGGCCGAGGGGAAGCGCACAGCTGACGGAGCTTTGGTTTTCCAGTGCTGCCGCCACTTTAGAGGGTGACATGAAACTCGTTCGTGTAGCTGGCATTGAATCGGCCGACTGCGGCGGCACCCATGCTAGATGTTATCGCGGGAAACACACTTTAGTCCTTAGCCGTGATTCGACGTGGTCTGTTTGTTTGCACCTGACTCCGATCGGCTGCGCGCCCTTTGATCTCGCATCTTTTCCCTGACTTCGCGCAATTTTTGAGATTCTCGATACCGAGTGCGTGAACACGTTTTGTGCGCCCTTAGCTCATTCCGAACCGAACGACCGTGGTAAGTGCATTCCGCCGAGCGTGTCACCAGACAACGATACACTTCGCTGGCAACTAATGCAAAGCGAGTGAAGTGAAGCTCGGTAGTAAAATAAACATAAATTCTCGTAAAATCCATTCGCTCAGGGTGCTGTGCATTGAAAAGTGAGTTTGCGGTTGGCTATAATTGAATTTGAACCGTAACGCGAGTGGCAAGCCGGTGCTGACGGGGTATCGCTCAAATTTCGTGCATAAAATCGAGTCTGTCAGCGCGATAAATTGTGCGATAAAAAGTGTGTGAATGTGATTTGTTACCTCCGGCAGATGACAGAGGTGTGTGCGTGTGAGTGAGGTCTTCTTCGGCGAATTTCTTGCTGATTGGATAATTTAACACTTTTACCGCAGCAGTGGGAGCAGTTCTCAAGTGAGTACGAAAGATAAGAGGATTTTCTTGGATGTGATATCGGAAGTGAATTTTGGGGGAAGTGGGGGAGGCATTGTTGGATATTCAGACGGGGTGGGAAATACTTCTTGGAGTTCCTCGAACTAATCGACATAACTGAGGTGTGAAGAAAACTCGGATGTATTCGTAGAAGATGAAATGGCTCTACAGATAGACAGACTTCCCTCTCAGACGAGCAGCCCATGGAGGGTCTTAATCTGATGCCTTCCATCCTTGCCGGGCCCTTCAGACTCGAGTGTTTATTTTTATTTCCAAGAGACGCTGGATTTAATTTGTTTAAGAGTCTATTACCAGGCATTCCGGCTCGCTTTTACTGCATTTTTGTGGCTGAGCTTAGTCACCAAATGTGCACGAGCTTCGGGTTCAGAATGCAACTATTTGCTGGACAAACCCCTTGTCTAGACGTGCAATTGGGGAGATCAAGTCAACCGCTGGCTTGACGCAGCAAAAAAAGGTGTGAGACTTCTGAATGACTGCCAACATTCAAAAATACAATTTTGAGGAGTGTGACATTTTTTCTCTTGTACAGCCGTGAAGGAGTTAATTCAAAAGACGCACTACTTCGGTTATGAAAGCAAGTACAGTGCAGCCTTGTTAGTTCGGACACTCGTTAGCTCGGACACAACAGTAGTTAGGACACCTACATATATGTTTCTACAGTCCGGACAGAGTATTAAAATGCGACCAAATTTTCACTCTGCTCTGTGTGCATACATACGTACATATATACCAGAAATGAAGTATTACAGAGATAGCCGACTTCACAGCTCCCTAGTCCATCGACGAATTTGAGTGCCTTTCTGACAGATACTCATGCATTTTTTGACGGTTATTCACGAAATGCCGTCCTCTGATTGGTCAATTTGCTTTATGAACACGTTATAAAAAACAGTTGCCAAAAATTTTAAGGGGAAAGAGGTCTTCATTTCTGATCGAACCTTCATTAGTGGAAAGGTCCCGGGAACAAATATTTTGTTCGATTAAAATAAGGGAAAATTTAAATCTAAGTTCTAAAAAATTTTTCTTTGGTTTATAGAAAACTCGACTTAAGGATGTTCGACTTACAGAGGTTTGAATCTATGTTCATGCAATTTTACGAATTTTCCCGCCACTTGAAGTCGGCTCTGGAGTCTAGACATTGTGCCGATGCGATTGTGCAAGGTTACGTAAATTGTGAAAATTACTAACAACGAAGCAAAGACATTGCAAGTGCCATTCAGTGGGCAGAACACAAGAGAGCACCTCAGATGGAAGTCGTTATTTTAAATAAGTTACGCGAAAAAGCCGCAAGAGAAATTTTAAGAAAAAACGTTCCATCCAGAAATAAGCGCGAGTTTACCTGAAATACGTACATTGTGCATACATAATTTCTATCTGTAATAAAAGGTGCTTGAAAGGTTGTCGGTTGTCGGTTGTCCACTGTATTTTATTGTTTCTCTAAAGTCCGGACTTTTCGCAATTCCGGACACACTCGAAACATTATGTGTCCGGACTAGCGGGGCTGTACTGTATGTCCTTTGTAATGGACTTCTTAAATTCCACTGAAGTGAGTATGTTTCCACGGAAGATAAATTTCCGTTTCCTTAACCAGAGTAGTGCCGGAGATTCAGGTGAAATGTGCTCGATTATAGCATGCTACTCCAGGAAAAGCCGACATCCCTTGTCCTAGCACAGGTTAATTTTGTTAATGTGGCAATTCAGACCGCAGTGTCTAGTTAAACATATCGTTCGCATTCTTATACTTTCCTTGCTAAGTTAGAGGATTTCCTTACATCAGTCTGATTAGTAGCTTGGATTGACTAAGAACATCCCCATTGGTGCTGCTGTCACACGTTTCGGGACCTACGAACTTAGATTCCCAATCAAGCCTCGGGAGCCCATCTGCGCATTTGTTGCCTGCTATCGACCTGTGTCCAGGGACCTAGCCCAGCTTCACTTTGATGTGTCTAACAAGGGATTAGCAACATTCGACCTTTTTGGAGCCCATAAAGTTGGACGATAGTGCTTTAAGTGCGTCCAGACTGTCTGAGAAGATTAGAAGACTCGAGCAGATTTCGAATGCATGGATCTCGGCTTGACACGCGTTAGGACTTGACCGCATAGTCAAGGAAATCCTTGGTTCCAAAGACTACGGCCATAGAATCCCTCTTTTGAAGTAAGTCTTTAAACTTCATTGCCAGCATCAGGCTTGCGTAGTTACACCGCGGTATATCTTGCTTTCAAATACATATCGAATTAGCATCTTCCCTCGGAGCGCAATTTACAGCTTCAAAAATGTGTCACACAGTTAATTGAATTTTTATTGCAAGCTTGACACTTAATGCACAACCAGTTGAAAGATTTTATGTGACTTAATGAATATTATCGTGAGCCAACCGGATTGCTTAATAGCGTACAGGAGTGGACGTTATTTAATCCACGCGGCTTTTGGCTAAAGTGTTACTGTCCTCTGCAGTTACTTGTATATTCTGCTTCTTCTCATACATATAAAAATAATGTATGTGGCGCGGAAGACTGGAGTGGACCGCGTCCCTAGCCAACAACTCTCTTCAGCTAGCAAAGTCCGATGCTCATCTTAAATATGGGTGTCCTATGCTCCGCTGTCGCATAGAGTCGGAACTGAAGTCACCTGCATCTAGACTAACCTACCACCTGTGTTCCTAATCAGGGCCAGTACAGCTGATTCGGCTATTGGAAAATTTGTTGGCTGGGCTAACTTACTATTCGTAGATAAGGAAAATAGTTTTGTGGAGACAAAACCCCTAATATTAGAATAGCTAAGGAGTTTGTCGGTGAAAGTCTGTTACCAGGTTTTCCGTTCTCGATTAAATAAGCTGAGCATCGTATAGCTCTGGTGGATCGCCATGGCGGAGGGGGTAAGTGCGTCTACTCCTATGCAGAGGGTGCCAGGTTCGATACCCGAATTTGCCACCTTTGATAATTCACGGCTCCACCTCTTTCGAGTCACTGACAATGCTCAAAGAGTATTCCTGTCTAGAAAAAGCTTCTCAACTTCGCCGTTCGGAGTCGGCATTAAACTATAGGTCCCACTCGTGAAAGAACAATAGCACGCACAACACGAGTGGTCGCTGAGAAGCTAGGCCCAGGTCCGCCTCGTACTGTCGCCATATTATATTATTATCGCATAGCTCTCATGACGATCAATGCAAGAAGTACGGGAAAGACATTTAATGAAGACATCTTCTCCCAAAAAATGTCAGTGATCTGGCACATATTGTGTGAGAGCACACTTCCAGTTCAAATCTTTAGTCTGCGGTTAGAAACCAAAGGGTTATGACTGATATATGGTTCATATGAGAGCTTAATTCAAAGCACTCGCGAAAGAATTCATATTCAAAATACTATGCCACTAAAGTATCTCTGGTTAAATCCAAAATTATGGGCCATCCCATCCATATCCATGACTTTTATGTGCCTTGCATCATTTTGAAATTCAATAACTCTATATCTCTCAAATTATTTGAATTTATAACAAAATCAACCCCAAATTAACTACATTCTTCCACACGCATCTGTATTCACACCCTTAGCGTCAACCGCAATCATTATTCATGTGACATGTGTATGCGTTGTTGTTGTGTGTTTGTAATGTGAAAGAGACCACAGAGCCTCGTGTCGATAAGCCCATTATAAGGAGGATTGATGGGAAACAACATTTAAATCCTCTGGGAATGGAGAATCAAATCAATATTTTGATCCTTATCATTTACTAGCGGATATTCGGCGTGTGAGACTATAGTCGTGTTTTTTTCATCACTATCGATAGTAAGATGCGAAAAAATTATTCGCAGTGGCTTTGATTTTTATCTGTCAAAATATTTGAAGCAAACAATTTATACGTTCGAATCGCTGTCAAAATATATGAAGAAAATTCGAACTCGAATTTTTATCGGCAGTCATTTTTCACTGGCGATATTATGGGCTTACGTGTAAATTTATTTTTTATTATTATTACGTGTAAAATTATACTCCACCATTTATAGATTTTGAAAAAAAAAAAACACGGCTTATGTTAAAAAAAGAAGAACATTTTGTTGACTAAATTCGTACTTAGTTATCGGGCCCTCCAAGGGTCGTTGGAGGGTCATAATCTAAGCTGAGGCTGCCTTTCATCGTTGACGGTCCTGGGCACGTTGCTTCCATGCATCAAGACCAAGCTGCACCCGAGATTATATAATAATAATATGGGTGGCGCTACAGCCCACAGAGGGCCAGGGCCTAGCTTCTCAGCAACCACTCTTGTTGTGCGTGCTATTGTTATCTCACAAGTGGAAGGGACCTACAGTTTAATGCCGATTCCAAACGGCGTAGTTGAGAAGCTTTTTCTAGACAGGAAATACTCTTTGAGCATCGTCAGTGACTCGAAAGAGGTAGAGCCGTGAAATATGAAAGATGGTAAATTCGGGTATCGAACCTGGCACCCTCTACGTAGGAGTCAACGCACAAAGCCACTACGCCATGGCGACCCACCCGAGATTTGCTTGGCCTTTATACCGGAGATTCGGTCATGCTCCCCTTCTCGAAGTAGGAGGCTTGGATTCGGAGACCTTCTTATCTGGAGCTTTGTTATCCATGAGCTCGATGTGGGCGAGTTAGTGCAGACGACAGATTCATCAACATCCTGGTACAGCTCGTAGAGTTCACGGCTGTGACTTCTCCTCCATTCGCCTTCCTCGCAGACGGGACCATATATCCGACGTAGAATTTTTCTTCCGAAGGCACCAAGAATCAGCTTCGCAGTTTTACTTATCGTCCAGCTTTCGGCTTCACATATCTGACTGGCAAAATAAGAGTTTTGTAGAGCATGATTTTGGTCCTTCGAGTCAGGAATTTTTTTTTTTTTTGAGCCCAGTTGTTTTGACAGTCCGAAGTAACAGCGGTTGCCAAGGGCGATGCTGCAGTGGATCTCCACTTGGATGTTGTTCGTGGAGTTCACGCTTGCCCCGAGTAAGACAAACTCCTTTACTAACTCGGAATTGTAGCTGTCAATTGTAATGTTTCGTGCAAAGATGTCCGAGAACATATTACTTGTTTGTTAAAAGTTAGTTTTGCTGGCTTGACAATATTTTGAGTTTTTTTGGAAGACGTGTAAACAAAGTTCTCTCAACGATCCAACTGATCAAGTGAAAGCCATTACATGCCAGCACTCTTGGCGAAAATCGAGATCATGAATGGACTGGATGTATCTAATGCATTGCTTTAAAACCACGTTATTAAATTTTCAACATTTTTCTTTATCATTTTGTGCCAGTACACATAATTCTTGAACCACCTAAAACAAAACATTATTTAGAAGGATGGACATTTCGAATAAGACTATGTTGTTTTCATGACCTTGACTTTTTTAATTTTTTATTTATTAATTTATATTATTTTCTTGTGAAAGATAAGGTTCATATCCTTTAATCCCCTTTCTTCTATGTACTTCATCTCTTTTTTTATACGGTTTTGTCTAAAATGTATCCACCGTGTAACAACAGAAATATTTTTGTTTTAATTTAAGTTTTTATTAAAATGTTTAATTTGTAATTAGTTGAGATTTCGAGTCACTGACAATGCTCAAAGAGTATTCCTGTCTAGAAAAAGCTTCTCAAACTTGGCCGTTCGGTGTCGACATTAAACTGTAGGTCCCTACGCGATCCTACGCGTGAGAGAGCAATAGCACGCACAACACGAGTTGTTGCTGAGAAGCTAAGCCCAGGCCCGCCTCGGAGTGTAGCGCCACCCATATTATACATTATTAATTAGTTGAGATTGAAAATTCGAGGAATTCATTTAGTTTCGGGCGCCATGACTTTGAAGGAAAATAAGCGGGTTCAATTCATGACGCACTTTGGAGCATAGTTTCATAGGCGAAAAGCTAATTCCACAAAAGAGAGATTAAATCACAACATCACTAAGGATAGCCGCTGATTAGTGGCGCCGGAAGGACATTTTGTTTATTCCTCACTTAGGTACGAACTCATTGTTTCCTTTAAAGCCCTTTGTTTACTTATTCACTCGTAACTAATTGCAGCTTACACTTTTCTTATCACGATAAGAATGGACAGGCCGGATACCAGAAGTTCATACCCAGCTTATCCTCCTCCACTTCAAATGGCTTTAGAACCATAGAAACTATGGAACAGGGTCAGATAGCAAGTCGGTCGGATGGGTACAGAGCATATTTAAAAATGCCCCTATTCAGTTTGCTGGAGGCTGGAAAACGTTTTATAGAAATTAAATATTCCTTTGCTCATTATATTCCCATCAAAGGAGATTTTTAATAAAGTTAACAACTGGGGCAAGTGTATTTTAAATCTGCTCTGAACGCATAATAATGTTCTCCCACGTTGGTTCAGCATTTCGTTCACGTTAATCTTCAAAGCATCTGGTGCAGTATGTGTATAAGATCCGCCAGGATGATTTTTTATGCTGACTAGATTATCTTTGTTTGGCTTTCGCAACGTTTTAATTCTCCCGCAATTTGTAAGCTTTACATTCAACTAAATCACAATTTCATGAAAGTGACTTTAACTTTAACCTTTTATAAAGCTACTCACTCCTTTGAGAAATCGAATTACTTTTGTGACAGCATCAAAGCCTTGCATCGAGCGCATGCAGGCATTTTTATTTTTAAGAAGCTGCACCCCTTATAATTGCTGGTTGATGCTGTCATTCATCGTCACTAATTATATCAATTAAAATGGGCTGATTCATTTAACGAATTAGACACAATTATGCTTTTCCAAAAATAAGGCTGAGATTCATGGAAGGGCATTCTTTGAAGCACCCTCGTTGATAAATGCGGATCTGTTTACTGCTAATAAGGGGCGTTTCGTGCAATTCAAAGAGATTTCCCTAAAACTGTCAGTTCAGCCGGTGGTTCAGCAAGTGGAACAATGTAAGCTTTAATTACTTTTTTCTTCGAAAACTTATCGCAAGCAAAACTCTTTGAAACGCCTTCAGTTTATGCAAGCAAGTCTTTTCTTCTTTTGAATAGTTTGAAT
This sequence comes from Eristalis intricaria, assembly GCA_964034865.1. Taxonomy (NCBI): domain Eukaryota; kingdom Metazoa; phylum Arthropoda; class Insecta; order Diptera; family Syrphidae; genus Eristalis; species Eristalis intricaria. The sequence goes on along the minus strand of OZ035874.1, from coordinate 39,854,065 downwards.
TAAAGCTATCAGCGAACTAACCATTTTGAAAGAATGGTGTACACCATGATTTAGAGCTGCCCATACACAGCACACTGGTGGGTGCACTTGTGTCGTTGAAGTATGGCATGTTTGTGGGCAAATCCGCGCAACAATTTTTGGGGGGCCATACTGTTTGCGTAAAATGAAATTGTGTTGATTTTTACTAACATTGTTCCGTGAAGTGTGACGTGTATGCAAAATTTGTATTGAGAGTATTTATTTTTTTTATAATTCATTTTTATTATTCAATTCATAAAAAACTTACATACTAGACAAAAATGCTTAAAACTAGTTAGACGAACAATGTTTTTCTTTCACTCTAAGCTAAACTTAATCTTAATTTATGTCTTTCGACCTAACCTAAAAGAGTGAAATGCAAATGGAAATTTAAAAAGAACAACTTACGGCCACACCGATTAACACACCAAAGTGCACGTAAGTGTTCGGTGCAGGAACAGCTTAAGGAAAACAAGGTTTGGTTTTTACGAAAGTAGTGTTCTCCGAATTAATTTGATCAAAATTGAATAAGTTATAATTTAGTTTCGACATTAATCATTCGTCTATTCACATATAAAGAAATTAGTAAAATCAATCGCCAAAGTGCAGTGGGTCAGAATATTGACTTGACTGAATTACGCGTTTATAAGCCTATAAACTGCGCCTGTTTTTTTCTTGATTCAAACAGACATTTGACGGTTAGCGCTGTTTGCCGTTGCCTAGTTACTTGTCTGATAAAATTATTTAATTAGTCTAAATTTGTCGGTCACAGAAATGTGTCACTTGGTCACTGGCTGATAAAGCAAAATTGCGGTTTATTGATCAGTGACGGACATATGTACCACATGTATGTTAAACTCTTATTCATCGTTACACATCCAATCCAATCCATCCACATCTGGAAACCGTCAAAGACCTTCAATGTCTTTTAGAAAAAGCAAACAAAAAAAAAATCCTTATTTCAAAGCCTTAATATTCAAGATTATGTAAACCACGTTCCGTGGCGTAGTGGGTAAGTGCATCGACTCCTTCGCAGAGGGTGCCAAGTTCGATACACACATTTACGACTTTTGACAATTCACGGTTCCGCCTCTTTCGGATCACTGACAATGCGAAAAGAGTATTCCTGTCTAGAAAAAGCTTTACAACTTCGCCGTTCGGAGTCGGCATTAAACTGTAGGTCCCTTCCACTCGTGAGTGTGTTTGCTGAAATGCTAGGCCCAGGTCCGCCTCCGACTGTCACGCCACGCCACATATTATTATTATATTATGTAAACCAAGTTTCACCATTTTAACTTTACAAACAAAAAAGTTACAGATTTTTGAGACAGTGCATCCGTTTTCGGACCACTGTGTGTTGTCTGACATTTCAAAAAAAGGAGACAATGAACATTCTTTCATTTTCCTGTCCATTATAGCGTTTGCAACATTTCCCTGCACATTTCGCCACTTTGTACATACATATTACAAATAATAAATAAATTAAATTATTTCAACTTAAATCAGTTTGAGATTCAATTGCTGTCTTATATTTCTTACTGTTTTCTGTGCAAAGAATTCACCTGCACTGACCGACTATAATGGATGCAGTCTCAGTCTCGTGGACAGCACTAAGTACATCTGTCAACTGCAATCCCTTCACCAAAGCTTATATGCACGTAATAATATTCCTCTACCAACCACCACTGAACATATTCGACAAACAAGTAACAGCCCTAAGGCACTTCGAATGTGGTTTGAACTCAAGCGCTGGCCACTCAATTATTCTTCACGAATTAAACTGCCTCCTCTGAGGAGGAGGCTAGGTTAGATTAGTTTTGGGTGATTGCCACCACTGTAGCAGCTGTGGTCCACTTAGATCCTGCTTGGATCACTTGTGCTATCACTAACTCGTGTTTTCCACCGGCCCCTCTTAAATTCAAAGGGACTACGCTGAAGAAAATGAAAAAAACCTAGAGACTACCTCATGGTATTCTAGTGGCATATATTTTAAGTCCACTCCCGTGATGATTTACAGCCAATTAGTTTTCCTGGTAAAATTAGCTATCTTTGAGTGTGACAATTCCTCTAGGTTACTGAAAAAGTAGCTGACTAGTATATCATTTTTAGTTTTTGCAAGGGCTGGACAAGTGCCGAGGAGATGAAGCGTATTTTCTTCCTCCTTCTCGTCTCTACAGCTCCTGCAGTAGTCGTTGTGGGAGGTTCCCATTTTTCTGGCATAGATACCGAGAAGGTAGTGGCCAGTGATGATGCCCACTACGATTCTTATTACATTCCTGTTTAGTTTAAGGAGTGTATTTGTTTTGTTTAAATTTAGTGAGGGCTAAATAAGCCTCGAACCAATATGTATCTAATTCCATCCGATAAGCGCAGTCGACGGCATCTGTAAGTAACATGGTATATATTACTTGGAGTGAGGGATATGCGTTGTCTTGATTATTTGCCAGTGGCAGTCCCACCCCTAATCTTGCTAACTCGTCGGCCCTTTCGTTGCCTGGAAAACCACTATGCCCAGGTACCCGGTATAGGGTTAGGTTGTGTCTAACCGCTATCTCCCTTAGAGATAGACGACAAAGTTTTTCAATCTTCGATTTAATTGATGGTGTATCCGGAGGCATTATGGCCGCCTGACTGTCTATGTATATAACGATAGATATCCCGTCTATCGGGTTCATTGACAGTAAGCGGGGAGCCTCTTGGATAGCTTTAACCTCTGCCTGGAATACACAACAATGTAGTTGGGCAGTCGAAGAGACAGGGAAAAGGATATGTCCGGTTATATCGCGAATACTCCTAGTCCAGTGCCCTCTCCTGTTTTTGAGCCATCTGTGTAGATCTCCCGGTAGCCTGGTTTTCTTATCAGATTTTTTTTCCCAATCTTCCCTGTATGGGATAAGTGTCTTGAACCCAAACTCGAAGTCTAAAGCGGTGTTATATAATCTGTATGCGTTGGTAGTCTTGCATTTGTGATTATCTATGTAACCTAAGCTGTGTGAACTGCTCCAGCAGTTGCACTCCCGTAGCCTTAATGCTGCCTTGGTAGCTGCCAACTTCCCATAGATGTCCTTGAGAAGAAGCCGTAGTAATGTTTCCACGGCGGCTGTGAGGGTGGATCGTATTGCCAAATGTGATTCAGATACACGCTGATCTTTTTATGCTGCTTATCAATTTAAGTTTGGATTTGTTATTCAGTGCTGGCCACCAAACAAGGATACCGTATGTTAAGATGGGTTTTACAGCAGCCATATACATCCAGTGAGCCATTCTTGGTTTAATTCCTCATGCGTGGCCAAGGATTCTCTTACATGTGTAAGCAGCTGCCGCCGCCTTCTTAATGCGTTCCTTAATGTTTGGTTCCCAGCTTAACTTGCTGTGTAAAATTAAATATTTGCCCTGACTAGTGAAGCCGAGTTCCTTTTTCTTTTTTTATTTTTCTCGGTAGCAACGGCAAGTCATCGACGAGATGAATGCTACCAGCATTCCTTCCAGATCAGATTGGGTGTCTGCAAATCAGACGCTGGAGGATGCCCTGCCATTCAACACCAGGGTTGTAGACGTATATTAGTTGGCGTACTATACGCACTTCTTAACTTGTTTGTTTATGCCTCTGAAAAATATTGCTGGTGTAGAAAAGTGTATAAAAGCACAGAATTTAAAAAAGTGAGTCATATAGAATTATTATAGGTGGGTGTAATTTTGTATACTTTCTGATATCTTTTACAATTTTATACAATTTTGCACCCTTTGATACATTTAAATAAAATTTCTCACGTTTTTCACGGGAAAATGTATAGAAACCAAAAAGTGTGAATCTACTCCACAGACATCATTAGACCCTTTCCCATGGAATCCCCTGATTGATGCCTTTTTCAGGCAAAAACTATTGCGATAAAAGAGGTATTTTCCTGACTCGAGAGAAATGTGATGCTCAATAAGGATGTTATGACTATCTGTTCGGAAATAATAATAATAAAATATGCGTGGCGCGACAGACCGAAACGGACTTGGGCCTACCTTCTCGTGTTGTGCGTGCTATTGTTCTTTCACGAGTGGAAGGGACCTACAGTTCAATGCGGACTCCGAATGACGAAGTTGAGAAGGCCAAGGTGAATTTGAATCCCTGGCCAATGTTATTTTCGACTCAAAAACATCCTTATGTTGGAGGTTGTGTCTAACGAGATGGCTCAGCATTTTAACATAAGCCTCATGTGGGTGCCAGAAGATACCAACATACCAGACAATTGCAAAGCTGATGAGCTCGCAAGGTGTCGTTCAAACTCTTCTGGCACATGAGGTGATCCATCCTCTATGTTGCTCGCGGCACTCTGCTCCGATTAAGCAGACCTAAGCTCTGACGCATCATCGGTGGTATAACCGGACACTGCCCAATTGGCACACAGGTCACGCCGCGTCGCTTCCCGGTTGAATGGATGAGGAGAAGGTAGAAACCACAAATCACACCCTCCCTGCTCGTGTGGTGGTCTAACTTGTAAGGTAACCTCACCCTAGGTCTACTATGCCAGCAATGCTGCATGCCACACAGCACGCAAGTGAACCAATTGAGAAATGATTTTAGTGAACAGTTCATTTCGCGCTTTGTACCGATTTTGGGGACTTGGACTCTTCTTTCGCCAAGCCAGCCCACATCGTACGTACTAGCCAATATACACGAAGGGAGGACTCAACATTTGACTATTCGTTGCCAGTTAAAATGCAGTCATGGTGACCAAATACATGGAATAATCTTTGAGAATCAAACGTCAACCATTGCTTTGATTTTACTGAAATAAAAATTGTGGACACATTTCTCATGTGTCTCGTCAGTTAATCAACAAGCGCCTAGAACTGACTCTTTTAATAATATCCACAATACAATTTTGTCTGCCATGGTGATGGTGATGGTGCCATGGAGGCTGTCACCAGCTACGCGTAGAAAACGTGTGTGTTAGATTTGCAGACATACGGCGAGTCTTTCGCACACGAGTGTGGTCACGACGCCACCCATGGTTCGCATGTCAACGCTTTGAAAACCACGAGACTTGAAGTTCCCCAGCAACTAATGACGTCTGGCCGTTTCTACAGCAACTCATGGGGTTCGTGTGGAACTTCAAATTAACATTAATTAAATTAAATTAATGAATATTTGTGCGTCTACATTTTTGGCAATTCATTTCACCTACTCACTAAAAATCAAATCAAATGTCAAAACTTTATTTATTCATTATGTCTCCAGTGAATGTTATGTAACGAGTACAAAGGAATTTCCCCCCACAGACACTTTGTGGCAAATCTGAAATATTTTCAAAGTTCTAAAATTGTCACTCACGATTCATGAGCACTTGGAATTTCACAAATCCGAAGCTTTGCCTGTGCCACCGAGCCCCCGGCGAATTCATTCATTCAATGATAGCAGAAAACGCTTTCCTACTGTGGTACGCTTCAATAAGTTCAAAGTGGGAATGAAACCTCTTGTTCGATTTTTTTCTTCTTTGAATTCGAATGTACCTACCTACCCACGACGCCGATGCGTTAACTTATTCTCTTAATCAAAGAGAAGGAATTTGCGGGAAGCCGCCGTGTATCGTTTTCACATTTCTTTGCAAATTGCACGTGCCACTTGTGTTTTTCGATCTTATCTCGATTTAAGCTTGCTGCTTACTTATGCGTGCCAAAGTACACTTGAGCATCGCCGAAGATGTGTATTTAAAGGGAACAATTGAATAAATTGCATATTTAATGCCAAACAAAATTGATTCACAGAAATTGGATATTCGTCTTCCCTGGTTAGAGCAAAATGTTTCAATTCAAACTCTAATGGATTTAAATTGATTAGGACTTAAGTGTGCACATTTCCCGTTTTACTTTAACCCCCCAGTCGGACACATATTTCAAGACCTTCCAAAGGACACGTGATGCCTAGTCGGACTCCTATCAATTTACATGCATTTGTATGAAGATATGAGATATTGACCTAGAAGAGTGTTACTAACGCGCCGGCTAGTTTTCAAACAAAAAGAAAAGTTTCGTTTTGACATGACCGTCCATGTCATGTCATTATTGTGAATTTAAATGTCCTCGGTATGATTGAAGCATCACTCTGTCTCAAATCAGACTTAAGCTTAAATACAAAAATGAATTGGGTTGCAGCTGAGCTTGCCTTCTAAAACCAGTAGTCCTTCATGATTTAGTGAATTGATTACAACAAGAAACAAAGCCAGCTTCAATTCACAAAGGGACGTACACAACTTTAAATCAAAACAAATACTTTATCCTGCACGTCAAACACAAGGACGTCTCTCATCCGTTTCTCATCCCATGTAGTTTTGAAAATACAAGTGTCTTTCTTGTCCTCCTTCTCGGACCTTCTTGACCTTGAGTAACTAGAAGCTACCACATTTCTAGGAATAAATTCTAATAAGGTTCTTTGAGTAACATTGGCAGGAGATTTAAATTTGAGTTAGGATCTTGGTAGTAGCAATGTTTTCGTGTCAAGAACTTCTTAAGGGTTTAACATTGGATTAGGGTCTGCAGAATGTTTCGCAATTCAGCGGCGGCTGGGGTGGACACCAAATCCTGCCCAGTTTATGATGGGTGTGGTTTCGGGGTGGTGGCCTTCTTGGAAGATAGGCGACGAAGATAATCCGCGCCTGCTGGATTCTTGGAAAAAAAGGATTCGATTATCAATCCACATCGTAAGCTCACATTCATGTCGCCAATCGTTACATGCTTTTGATTTTAATGAAGAGATGAATTTGGAAATTAAGTTCGTCTGATTTAATTTTGCTTAAATTTACTTACTCCATTTTTTGGGTAATTAACACCATTTTTGGATTCATGTCGAAAGTCTGTGGCAGAGGGCGAATGGGGGAAAGGGACTCCGACGGAATTTCTGAACAGAAGATGCGGAATAGGGGAAAGGAAGTCGGAGGGATTTTCTGCACAAATTTCAAGGCAAGAAACTGCTGCTTATTCAAACGGAAAGGGCCTTGCTTTGATGGTTTGATCACACCAACACTTTGAATGCGATTCCATCAGGCAGAACTAGGTATCTGCATAACGTCCGATCTTGTGCATCAGTCCTGATGAGTTATAGTCAGCTTTTTTTTTTTTTGAGAAATGAAGGACTCTCGAACATGCATTTCCCCCGCGACAGCTTTAGTGGATCATGCGGGTCACTGAAGGTGATGATGAATTTCATAGCCCAAGGACCTTTCTTATTATCTACTCAAAAGGAGCGTCCACATTTGTACATGCCTGCTAAGTCTGACTTATTTGAATTTACACATCCTTGTTGGAAGACACTCGAACACACACTAATGACCCTGAATATAAACCACTCGACCATCCACGTATGGTCGAAGATGCTTAAAGCCAAATACGCGGCCATTTTCTCCGGATTGTCAAGCGCTCTAGAAAAGTGCTCAGAATTCGTGACCATGGCTTCGACTTCCAAAAGGAGGTCCTGTCCTTTAAGGAAGAGGCCAGAATCATATAAACTTTGGAAATACTATCGGCTGCCATTACCATTCTAATTAAGAGCGGCTATCGAATTGATTTCCGGCATGGAAATCGTGTCCATGCTGGTCGCATGTTGCCGCGATAAGTGTTCTCAGCACACAGCATTCGAAAACTCTATGCTGGGTCCATAGGGAAAAAACTGGCAATGAAGAGGGAAGGGACCGAAACTGACCCATTGCACACCTCTTGCGGATGTCAAAAGAAAGCTGGATAACATACTACTAGATGAATCAAACAAAAGGTGGAACTTTCCTTCACGACTCACCTACAAGACTACTCGTATTCTCTGGCAAAAGTTGAATGGTACTAAAACCGACAGACTCCATCATTGTGATACAAATTGGTAGCAATGGTGGTTGGAACTAGTGATGGGCATAATATAATGATTTTGAAAATCGAGACTGTAGTTGTCCAGATATTTTAATAATCGCGTGATGACTGAAGTTGGGATCATTCGAATGATTATTCGAGTGATAATCAATTAGTACAACATCTCGATTCTCAAAATCATTCGAATGACTACTAACTAATTACTGAATACTAACTCAAGATAACTCGATAAATGTCTCACTTCAGCGCGAGAACAAGTACCAACTACTATTCAGGACTTAACCAGAATGAAAGAAAAACGCAAAGAAAAATAACTCAAATGCTCCACTTTTGATTGGATTTTCATAGGTCATTCAACGAGTTATCTTGTGTTAGTAGTTAGTAGTCATTCGAATGATTGATTGAGAATCGAGATGTTCTCGAGATGTTGTATTATTCGATAATCAGCTAACTGACCATAACCATCTGAAGTACCATTAAATGTTAATGGGATTACCCACGATGATCTTACGAGCACAGATACCCCTAACTGCGTCTCCCACTGCCCCCGCGCGAGAGCATTTATTCCAAGACCTCCAGAATATAACAAACATCGCACCAAATTCTCTTTTCAAGATATCAGTTTGGCTGAGAAACACATAAACATCACAGCTACTAAGTAAGAGTTAACAATGGGTTCTCAACAGGACCTAGACATAGGAGCGAGACATGGCTTAAGCGCTTCTACCCATCTACCTAACTTAAGCTATGGTTATTTTCCCTCCGACTTTTTGCAAAGCGTTATAGGGATGCACAAAACAAGGAAAGAATATGTCATTTCGACTCGAATGTTATGCAGTGTCCTCTCTCTTAGCGGTTATGCATCAAAACCATATATGCATCTATATGCCTTTTCATTGGCATCCATCAACTCGACAGTTTGATTGCCACGCTATGTCATGCCATGTCAAACAAATGGTTCAAGTACTCATAAGCAGTAATTTCCATTGGTTCCGAAAATATAACTTTCACAGAAAGTTTCTTCGTTGTCGCTGCTTGATGAAGTTGCCTCCACGCTGCCACCCAGGGTTGTCAAAGACTTCTTGTCTTTCTTGCATTTTGTGCTCCCGAGTTAATGTCTCCTCCATCCGAATCAATTTCAAGAGACGAAGTTGTCAACAGGAAAGAATTTTGAAACCCATACGCACAGCCATTGTTCAAGTTAAGGGGATTGTGAGTCTGCTTTTGACAGATTGAACAGTCTCACAGTCTGCAATGTAGCTCTTAGAACATTTTGAATCAAGACCTCATGTAAATCCTGCCATCAACCCCTTCACTGGCACCAAAATGATCAAGTTCTCAAGTCCAAGTCATCCCGTTTCCATTCGCATCCATTATTTGCATTTATCATTCATTAAACACAACCACGTCACAAAGTTTTCTATCCACATCTCTTCTTGTCAACATGTCAGGGACAGTAAACTAAGACTTCCAATGTCCTCGCCCGTCAGCCTTGATGTCTTACTGCCTTGCGTCTATCTCCCGCGTTTGTACTACACACAAAACCACTTCATTTCTTATGCTGTGCATGTTCAAGACAATGAATGAATGAGAAAACCAACGAAGAGATACACAAACCCAACAGCGCTCGCCGCAAGAAGTCAGTGCACACCGCACAAATGAGATTCCCAAGGATAACAGATATAATTGAATTTCTTTCGCAATGTTTCGCTCCGATGCGGACTCTTCTCCTGGTCACACTTCTTCGAAACGAACGGTAAATATTGAATTTGCATAATTTCCATTCGCAGGCGGTGCAATGAACCGAAGAAGTCAGAAGTCCTTCGAGCGCATAACAAGTCGAACCCTACTGAGTGAACTGCAAGTGATTTGATCTGTCATAACTTTTTTAATTCTATTCAAAGGATTTGCGACGAGGGGACAGACGGCACTGTCATCTGCAGGCACAATCGAATGGATTCCTACGAGTGTGCTTTATCGAATTTACGATGCTTCTCAAATTTGGATTTTAGAGGCGATTCAATTATGTGGACGTCGTGGCGAGGTAGGATGAGATAAGGTCGAAGTTGATACTCGAATAGGACCAGTTTGAATGGATTCTGCCATGCACCCAGCAATATTGCCAACAAATGGATAATGGCGAGTACTAACAACATCAACTATGGATATAAGCGCCTGCCTGGCGGAACAGCTTAACCGCCACAAAATGCGTTACTGGCACAAGTCTGTTCGAAATTCGCGGAAGTCGAGGCACGAGCCCCATTTTGTTGAGCCTTAATTCAAGTTCAAGTCAGGTCTTCACAGACTTCTTCTTCTTCTACTGGAACTGCCGTCAGGGGTGGGCCTGGCCCTTACACCACAAACCTCTCCAGCTGGCACGAACTTTAACCAGCTGCCTGGAATTACGTACTTCAAGTTGGCTGAGGTCCGTTTCCACTTGTGTGCGCCATCGGTCTCGTGGGCATCCACTCTTGTCTTGATGCGGATTCGAAGACTCTTCGGAGTGAAACTGCGGTGTCAATGCGCTCTACATGCCCTAGCCATCTTTCACCCCTGGCTAAGCCCATGTCTCTGTATTGCCCCCACAGTCCGTGGTTGAATGTTGTTCTCTAAATACAATCAACGGAAACAGGACCAAGAGCTTCTTCGTCTGCTCTTGTGAGTATCCAAGGTTTCGCGCCATAGAGAAGGACAAGGAAGATCGAGGTCTAATATAATTTTAGCTAGGCACTTGGAGAGACTGCTCCACTACTCAGTTGCGTCTGGATCCTGCATTCGTGTACTCGTACTGTTTACTTGGGAGCTGAGGTAGACGGAGCCGCTGAATACCTCGAAGTTATAGCTGTCTACGGTGACGTTCTGACCGATTCGTCTATGTTGAGTATCCTTTCTTGAGACCAGCTTATACTTCGATTATCCCTCATTCACCGATGGCGGCTAGATGTGTTCGACCAATCACATCAATGTTGTCCGTGTATGCTAGCAATTGTAAGGACTCTTGGCAGATCGTACCTCTTGTGTTGGCTTGTGAGTTCTGCACAATCTTCTTGAAAATTATGTTGAAAAGTCACATGACAACGCTAGTGGGATCTGACATTAAAGAAGTAGCGAGAATTCGCCATCGTCACCCTACGCAACATGACGAGTTTGGCAGAAATGTCAAAACTAGACATGGCTCTGTATAGCCCTCATGAGCGGGGTCGAAATCGACGAATATTTTGTGTTTGTCCATCTGCATCTCTTGGGTTCTTTCCAAGATCTGCCGTAGTGTGAAGATTCGATCGATGGTTGATCCGCACTCATAATATGTGCGGTTATTCACGAATAGCTTCAGGCGCGCGAACGAAGATCGATGTCATTGTTTAGGAGACTTGTCCAACCTCTGTAATTGGCGAAGTAGAAAGGGATCGGCCATTTTTGTGGATCGGGCAAACGATGCTGTGTTTCCACTCTTGGGTATGCTTTCCGCCGACCGTGTCTGTAGACGGACACAACCAGCAAATTTATTATTCCACTTTAGTCTTGATCTTCACACACACTCATACCACAAGATCAGCGCGAACGTGACTACAAGACCAAAGATTCTTCACAGAGACTGCTGACTTAGCGAATATTGTGTTATTACAGAACGCTCCCATAAGGGGGACTTCTCAGGACTTCTGTAGAATGTACATGGATGCATCTACTCCGCAAGACCCCTGGCCAGATCTGATGACGGTGTAGACTGCTACGTCGAAGCTTCAGGTTTGTTGCTCTTCTTTTTCCATAATCGATTTTAAAGAGGGTCGTACACATGACACTTGTGCCCGCACTTGTGGCGGTTTACTGAAGTGTGTGTTTGTGTGTGGGTAATTCCGCGCATCGATTTTTGATGTGCCACTCTGTGTGAGAAAAATGAAAATGTTTCGTGCTTACAAACCGTGTTCTGAGAGGTGACCTACACCGACGTTCCTGCCTTTTTTTTCAACACCCAATGCATGTAGTAATCTTCGAAAGTTGATAGTAGCCCAAATATTCTGAGAAAAGTTGTCTCATATCGTCTGAAGCTTTCTGCCCTTCGGAATTTGCTTGAGCACACACTACATTTGACTGGATCTCCGTCCAGTGTTGGACTGATAACGCCATGTATGTAGGTAGGTGGGTAGGTTGGTAGTGGCATTAATGCCCTTAGGACAAAAACAGCCCACAGGTCACGTGGGTGTTTAAAATTGGAGCAGAGGGTTATCGTGATCATGACAGCCAGCCATTTACATCATGTAACTAAACACTATGTTCTTCGGACTTGCCAAGTCAGGCTTGTACTAAGTGCTTGTCAGTCTTTTCCATATTTCGGCATTTCGGGGGTATTTGAATAAGTACTTGCAGTAGCCGCCATGCTCAGACAGAAGCTTGGTAAGGTGCCAGGTGCAGTCTCCTGTCAACCTTGATGTCTAGGTTTCAGTGATCGGCTTGTGCTTGGGGGGTCCATCGAGCTTTCGTGGAGTTGGTCCAATTAATTTACCAGAGCACTTCTGATCTAGCCCTCTCCAAGGCATGTGCTAACTTTTTCTCTTGACGGCTTGCTGTTCGCCAAAGATATTATTTCTTTATTACCGTTGAATATTAAAAAACAACAGCGGGCAAGCTAAAGTGCGCAAGCGAGTGTGCTGTGTATGGGAGGCTCAATATACTTCAACGGACCACCTTCCTTTTAGAACAACTCCGTTTGAAGTCATCCTCTTTTTCCCTCATCTCGCCTTATTCTGAGGTACTAGTGCAGCATCCTCTGCCCTGAGGCTCAGAGGGGCGGGATACTGGAAGGAGGAAAATGACCAGGCTGCCACATTGAGAAGCTGGATAGCAGAGCTGGTACGGGTATCCTTCGTGATCTCTTCGAAAAATCTCAGGCTCTAAGCGATGACTGCATCTTTCAAGCCGAGGCAGCTGCTATAAAAGACGCGGCGCTCGCACTGAAAGATTACGGCGTTACTGGCGAATCGATCACCATGTTTTCTGATAGCCAAGCGAAAAAGTCATGAGATCAGACATTCTGACATCGAAACTGGTTCGACTTGGAAAACTCTATGGCCCTCTACTGGTACCGGAACATACTGCCAGGCAAGGTAACGAAAGGATGGACAGTCTCGCGAAAAAGGGCTCGGAGTTCCGAAAATCTTTGGCAATCCCGTACGCGTATGTCTCTCAGGTCCAAAGGGAGAAAGCTTGTAGACGAGGCCCAGAATAGAGCCAGCACTCAATGGCTGAGCCTGAATACCGCAGCCACAGCAAGGGCTATATGGCCATGGCTGAACAAGAAGAGATCAACATCACTGGTCTTGCTCTTGAGATCAACATCATTGATCGGCTTTAGACGCAGGGTTGGCAACATAGGAGTCCTTACCGGACACTGTGCCCTAGGTCCACATGCAATGCGACTGAACATAGCGCATGAAGACTTTTGCAGAATCTGCAGAATCTGCAGAGATGAGGAAAAAATAGAGTTAATCCGACATCTGCTCTGCGAATGTTCAGCCCTAGCAATGACTTTCTAGGAAAGTACTTCTTCTCAGAGCGAGGACTTAAGCAGTGTCGGTTTGAAAAATCTCCTAGAATTCGCAAACGAATCTGGTTTGCTTTAGAATTGCTGTATGTCTCACTGTAGTTTAGCACTACAGAGTATGGGCACAATGGACCCAAGACGTTGTCTTAAGTGAGCCGCGGCCAGTAGGCCGTGTAGTTGACAGTGCTCACAGTGGGCGTCTCAATAAGCGGCATAAAATTAAAGGACACGCTCAACACAAGTCTATGCTGGTCCCCCATGCCGGGCGCAGTTTACCTCGGATGTCGGTATTACAAATTTAAGTGTAATATTATTTTTCTTCTTTTTTTTACAACTCTCGTTCATTTTTGACCTCTCCACGTTGAGAAGTGGAGGATTAATTAAATAAAATTGTATTTACTCCCAAGACGTCTAATGCACCCTCAACTTGTGAGTCACTGCCTCCTCATTCGCACAAGAATTTATTGACAAATCCCAAAGGAGCCAATGCGGAGGGCGAACAAGTTTCCTAATCCAATTGCCGACAAGGCGACATCTTAACAGGAATGAAAGGGGATCATTATCTGTGCTGAATTGCCGTCGTCAACCCACTTGTGGCAATTTATTCTACGGCTGATAAAGGAAATCCTCACCGTTTTTCAAGCGAAGTCGCAGAATAAATTACCCACCGAGGGGAAGAGTGTGGTGACATTTCAGGAAAATCGATGCAAGCACAGACAACCGTTGGATAAAGTTCAACCATTGGGAAGTTGTGCGAACATTTGCTAATCACTAGCAAATTACGGTCACTTGCGACATGCGTTCTCATGTTGTTTCGTACACGCCATGCAACGCAAGGACTCCTTGTGGCTCGAGATAATGTGCACGACTACGTGTATAACTTGAGAATGCTAATCAAGAGGCAGCGAGTGGAAATTGGCAAGAGTCATTGAAAGAAGAGGTTTTGTCTTTGGAATTACTTGGTTTACATTTGTAGGGGAAGGCGATAATTATTTTCATTCTCTCTTTTCTTTCTCTCAGCTTTAAATTCGCAAAAACGTGAGGAAGGATTTCGGGGGAAATAATGCTGTAGTTGGACGTAAGCAACCAAATTGTATTTGTTAGTGAATTTTAATTTTTTACATTAACAGTTCGGTCAGTAGCGTAGGTGTGAGAGAGAGGAAAACATGTTACGTCCTATAGACCAGTCACCTTGACTTTGGTGGACTCGTAGACATTGTTAATTTCATGCTTCCTGACATGCCGCCCTCAACACAAGCATGCCCAACTGTCGAAAGTATCCCTTTAGAAATTGTCCGTGCCTCTTTCACGTAGAAAGTCAGTTTGATCCTTTAAGGTAAGGGCCTCTTATTCAGCATTCGAACAAATATCGATGGGCATTATTCTGAATTCCATCTCGGTGCTGATGTTGTTTACTGTGGAGTCGATGTAGACGATGTCACTAACTACGTCGAAGTCGACGTTGTATGTTCTCTCTTTGGGCACTTTGTATTCTTTCATCCATTTTAGCTGTTTCCGTCTCAATACCAGCAGAGCCTTCATTGACCGCTCGCTGAGTTCTGACAGTCACGTCACCCACATAAACCCACATAATCACATGAACGGATTTCTAGAATGTTGTGCCTCTAGTGTTGGACAGTGACTTTTGGATGAAATTCTCCAGAACGATGTTGCGGAAGTTAGGCTTATCTAACCCCTTTGTTTTCATTGACGGTGTCGCCGAGCTCATTACCACAGATGACAGAGATGAGAGAATTCTCCATCGTCATCGTGTACAGCGGGACAAGATTAGTAGTTATCTAAGAACTAGACATGGTGGTGTATAGCCCGTCACTATGCACGCCTTCAAATCAATGAATAAATTAATTGCCAAGATCTGCCTTCGTCTGAAGATTTTGTGTTGACATCGTGAGGCAAGAGCTACTCTGAGTCTACAAGAGTTCGCACAGAACAGCTCGTGTGAGATGTAAAGAGATCCATCGCTGTATAGGTAACGCAGTCAAAGTGATCTCCTTCTTCTCCTCCACTCGCCGGCCATACATCAAGCTTCATCAAACATTTCAGAGGACTGGCTGGTTTGACTTTAGTCTCGAAATTGCTATCTTGACCTAGTCTAGTTCGTGGTGATGGGGTTCTTGTCTATCTTCGTCTAGATTGACTTAACCATTCCGGCTTAAAGCAATATGTGGCTTCTCATTGCCATTTAACACATTTGAATTTTTCAATGATGACTGCAACTATATAACACCAACCAGTTATCCCTCTTGCTCCCGGCAGGCTTTTGTGGGAACCTCATAACCAATGAGAAATTTGTTCACCTCTTGGTAAAAGTTCCTGCAAACGCGTATAAGCCGGTTATCCACCCTGCAATCCTGTTCGCTAAGTGCACGAGTAGCTCTCGTGGTTCGTTGCAGTGGTCCGGTCAGACACATGAACAAAGTGCTTCGCTAAGTACCTAAATCGTGAAATAGAATACGCTAAAACAGGGATTTAGAATATCTGATGGCAAGTTCTAAGCCGCACCACAGTGAAAACGGGTCACTTTAGAAAAAGAAAATTTATGGAAATTAACTAGGGATTGCACCTGATGGTGGCCAAAAGATAGGGTTACGGACGAGAGGAGAGGACATGTCACCTACCAAGGCCCTTTCGGACTTGTATATGATATTTATTCATTGCGTCCTTCTCATAAGAACTTCATTTTAAAGGGTGTAGTCAAATTAACTCATGACTTGTATTAAACAGAAACCGCAGTTTTTAGTCTTAAGATTTTTAGATTTTTATTGAATCATTAAGTACATAGTATAAGGATCTTTAAGCAATAAGATAAACGGAGTCCTTGGGTCGAATGGTGTTAAATCATCTTGTTCTTTATTTGGCGCTACAGTCCGGAGTGGACCTGGGTATCAACCAACAAGCCTCTCCAGCTAGGACGGTCTCTGGCTAGATACTGGAGACAGTGTCGCACGCCAAGTTGGTTGAGGTCCTTCTCAGAAGAAGAAATGGTGTTAAATCACATGGTTCATTTGACCCCAAATCTCAACATCGAAACGAATGAGTACACGACCAGGAAATGTCTCATGCAGTACTTTTTTGTTTCACGGCATGTATGTTATGTGACACCTAGTCACGTTTAGTCGAAGGTGCGCAGGTGTTCATCGCACATCCTACCAAATACATGTTACCAAGAAGGCTTCTACATTTGTATTTATCTTGCAACTGCAGCTAGCTGGTGTTCTCGTAATTTTAGAGCACCGACTACACGTACAAAGTTAAAAAGCAATAAATTCCTACTAGCTATATATCTGAATCTGATAAATAATCTATAGGACTTGGCGTTCGCCCTTATCAGTCGCGCATTCAATGGTCCTCATTTGCTTCTTCCGAATGGCAACAGAATTCATTCACAATCAAAACAAAAATGCATACATTTGGGTGTTCAACATCAGCGCACCAAAGAAATGGACATCCACTATAAATTGTAAAACCTGTGGTACTAGAGTCTTGTAAATGTTTTATGCGCAATAAAGAACTATCTATCTATCATCCACATATCGGAAAAATTGAAGCGGAATGAGAAGATAATACGAAGACCATACAAATCTACATTATTAGATGTTCAACAACATTCAGCGCACTGTCGTTCATTCCACACTCAGTTGAAGGCAGAAGCTGCGCTTTGAGAAATCTTGTTAATTTTCACTTCGCTTGGTGCGATGCGAGATCACTGTCTGTACCACATTCATATTAAGATGCGGATACCTTGAGCGTTATCGAGTTGGTGCTTTGTTTTTTCAGGTTCTGTCTTCAAATCTGGTTGGAGCTACTCTTTTTTGTTTTTCTTTTTTATATGCAGAGCTACTTTTTCTTGCTTTGTTTTTTATGAAGAACGATTTTATATTCAGGTTATGGAAGTATTCTATTTGCAAAATTTTGTATTTTGTATTTGTAATGTATTTGTAATGAAATCTGCCGTAGAAGGCAAATAGACATTGTGGATGCGAGGCATAACATTCCTCAGGCTTTTCTACTAATTATATTTTAATCATTAAGTAGCAGTTAGTGAAGAAATTACTGCACCACGTGACGTCCCTGATGACACCTTCTCCTTGAAACTACATTATTACCACATCAATATAATCCAATTTCCACAGAAAGACCTGTGTTATCGTGCTGCGGTATCGAGCATCAATAGCATTCAATACATGGCCAGCCTCATTTTCAAAGGTCCCATGATGCTTTCAGCCCGAAATCCGTACAAAACGACCCTTTTGTGGATGCACTTGTTCGATAATCGACCACTATGGATGAATTATGTACCACTTTAGAGCCCCCAACTGATCAAGTATCGCTAAAATTTATCAATTAGTCTCTTCAGAGTTGACGAAGTTTCAACAGTATTTTGAATATTTTCTTATGAAATTTTTTAGTTGCGGCTGCCAAATTTTCAATATTTTGCAGAAATAATTCAAGAATGAAAAGACGTTGCTGAATCGTGCGACGTTAAATTTTTACTTACTTCAAACTATCACCTGTCAAATTGTATTGTTTTCAATGTTGCCAACAATTTGTTGTAGGTATGGCGCCAAATTCAAATCTTGCGTTGTTTTAGAACACAGTTTATCACACCTATTCTTGTCATGACCGTACAATTCACAGTGCTTATCTTGTTACTTCAAATAAGTTCTCAGCTGGCTTATACAATTCCAGATAATCAACAACAATCCGAAATTTTGAGTTTTTCTTAGCATGCGCCCTCGGCAATGCAGTACAATAAATACTAATAATCCTCAAACCGTCACCACAATGTCCGACATCCGGTCAAATTCAAGTCAACAGCACTGCAGTAAATCTTCACTCACCCACCCAGGGGATGAGACCCAATTCAAACAGCCCAACAGTTATGAATAAATTGTTTTCCTTATTTCCTGTCGATGAATAAACTTATGCGTCGCCCAACACAAATAGACCGCAGAGCCGAACTGGACTCAGCACAAAACCACCCTAAGGGGATTCTCATCTGGCAGAGATATGAAAGTTTGCTTCATTTGACATGTATTCGCTTTTATGAACTTAGGGCAGCAAAAAACTTGACCACCCGACAGGAAGGTTGAGGGAATCAATTCATGGTCAAAAAGTTTCCATTCAATTCGGACAGTGCCAATGTGTCCTGTCGCATTCTATCTTATCTGAGAGTGCACACGCAAATTATTTGGTTATGAAGTGCTGTGCAAATTGACAAATGCGACAAGAGAACGTGTCTAATTGTGAAAATGAATCATCGAAGCTTTCAAACGAACGACTACTGCCATCTTGTCGTCATTCAATCAGAAGTTCGCTCCTAGTTTTCATTTGGCAAGGAACAACTCTCAATGAGATTAGCAGCCAATAACCAAAATGATGCTGTTTGGATACAACTTGGTGCCTCCGTTGGGAGGCGGTCCGAAAGTCATTCCGGGGAAATAAACAAAGCTAATTACGACCCTAGTTTGTGGATTGTGTGCTAATGAAGAAGAGGCGGTTCCTTTGTCTGGGGGTAATCACATCACTATCATTTAATAACAAATATTGTGGCATACTTCTTTCGGGCACTCACTCGCCAGTAATTGTATATGTGGCTCAATGTGGCGGCGGTCAAAAGTTGTGCACGTGATTTGCATAAGCAATCATAGCACCATAATGGTTCGGTGAGTTCTGGTTGGCGTGTCATAGTGAATTTGGGCTTTGCTGAGTAAATTAAAGTTGAATGGCTATGCCTCAGAACACAAGCGACGCCGATTTAAGCTCAATTCCCCAAACCATCCAAAGATACTTAGAACATTCTGTTTCGAGGTTAGAGAGGATACAGGAAATAATCACTCGACGCTAGCTGGCGATAGGTCGACCAATAAAACAGCTCAAAGAGCCAAAAGAGAACAGACGAGAGTCTGAAAACTATTTGAAACTCAAGGCACTAGCGAAAAAATTCAAATAAACAATTGCTTGATTAAAATTGTGGAAGGAATCTATTCTAGAAAATAATTTATTTATTTATTTATCGGAAAGCACAATTTATAATTAAAATTGCAAATTAGCTAAGGAAAGCCAGAGCGAAATAGACTTAGGCTTCTCTAGAAAATTAAATGGACGGAACCTTTTCTAGAGTATTCTCGCTAAGCCAATTTCCTTTATTAATCTGTGAACGAGAGATGGTTCTAGTGACTTCAAGTCTTTCCCTAGGTCAGTGCTCAGATATCTTTGTCTTTTGTGTGCTATTGCCTCGCAGAATTCCAGTACGTGTTCTTGAATGTCATCGCATTCTCCACAGAATCTACAGAGACTTCTTCTGATGCTCCTAGTTTCCTTGGATGCTACCTTAGCCTGAATCCGAAGGTTGTTCTTGCTCATTTTGATACATGCCTCAAACCTATTTTCATTAACTTTCTTGGCCAGCTTCATGCCACGAGCGAGTTTCCATGCTTTTGCCCGGTTCATTCTTTGTAGTTCCCTGAATTCCTCTCTGAGGACATGGTCTCCTACAGCGGAGAACGGATGGTCCTTTCCTAGCTAGGGAGTCGGCCATATCATTGCCTTCTGCATATCTCCGTGAGCCCTGGTATCTGATGTGTATTTGCCCCTAATGGTGCCATAATGCACGACTTTGAACTGTCGCTCAGTGATCCCTATATCCAGACAGGCATAATTAATAATTAATTTATAAAAATAATGGGTCGCAGTGGCGTAGTGTGTTAGTGCGTCCGTCGACTCCTACGCAGAGGGTGCCAGGTTCGAATCCCCAATTTTTACCACCTATTATAATTCACGGCTCCACCTCTTTCGAGTCACTGACAATGCTCAAAGAGTATTCCTGTCTAGAAAAAGCTTCTCAAACTTGGCCGTCCGGAGTCGGCATTAAACTGTAGGGGGCCTACCTCCATGCGTGAAATAACGATAGCACGCAAAACACAAGTGGTTGCTGAGAAGCTAGGCCCAGGTCCACCTCGGACTGTCGAGCCACCCATCTTATTATTATTATCCAGACAGGCATATCTGTAGGCATTCGCACACAAACTTGGATCTGATGTTGTAGAAAGGAGTCTAGTGAAGGTGCATGACTATCCGACTTTATTGCTATGTCGCAGTTGGTATAGCAACGCATCTGTCTACGCCATAGATTTGCTGCTTGAAGGATGCTGGTGCGTTTGCCCATGAGTTCGAAGTACTTTGTACTGAGTCCAACTAACCCTGCCACTATTTATTCATCAGTTCTTAATCCGTCTGTATACCATTTTACAGCATTGCATTGCGGACTATTGATTCATTGCACCAGGCCTTTGGTACTGAGCCCATTGGTGAACTAGTTTTGGAAATTGAGAAACTCTCATCCTCTGAAAAGGACAAGAGTGCTAGTGCATTGAATTGTCTCGATGTATTCCACATGTCTTTTCGATTCCTGTTTTTGCCGTTCCATTGCATTGAACGTTCTGCGACCACTGCGACCAAACGCAAGGGACCAAGAGCACCTAAATAGGAGCAGTTGGACAAGCATCCTCTTGCCACTCTCAACGTGACTGGATTTGGCGGTTGCTCCTCTTCGTTTGTTTCCTCGTCTTCATCCATAGCGACAAAATCCAAGAGTTCATCATCGGTTTGGGCACTGTAGGCACTGATGATCAACATGAGCGTAGCTTCATCCCTCGAGAGACGGCTCTGCTACTCAATTGCCTCTTGAGTCCAAAGAAACAGCGATTGGCAAGAGTAATTCTGCGTTTAATCTCGGTACTGGTGTTGTTCGTGCTGTTCGCTTGCGAACCGAGGTAGACGAAGTTCTTCATTACCTCGAAGTTATAGCTGCCTATGGTGACGTTTTGGCCAAGTCGTCGATGTTGTGCGCCCGTTCTTGATGACAGCATATACTTCGTTTTTCCCTCATTCACCGCTAGACCCTACGCCTCAATGCAAGCAAACGCCTCATTGACGGCTCGCTGTGTTCTTCCAATCACGTCAAGGTCGTCCGCGTATGCTAACAGTTGTAGGGACTTCTTGCATATCGTGCCTCTAGTGTTGGCGCGTGAGTCTTGCACGATCTTCTCCAGGATGTCACATGACAGCGCGTCGCCTTGTCAAAAACCTTTTTTGACATTGAAGGTCTCGATGAGTTCGTTACCGACCTTGATGGAGCAGCGAGAATTCTCCATCGTCATCCTGCACAACTTGACAAGTTTGCCAGGAATGTCAAAACTAGACATGGCGTTGTATAGCTCATCCCTATGCAAGGTGTCATATGCGGCCTTGAAATCGACAAAAAGGTGGTGGGTGTCGATTTGCATTTCTTGGGTCTTTTCCAGGATCTGCCGTAGTGTGAAAATCTGGTCGATGGTGGACCATGGTATATAATGGGTAGTCAAAAAAGTCTTATCCTATTTTGTCAATAGATGTCGTTGCAGTCGTCTATCTCCAGTGCTACCAATCACATTGTGTCATACCATATGGTGTTGGAAAGGTGACATTTTAAGATTAATTTAAAATTAAATTCGGAGAAGTTGAAAAAAGGTTACAGATGTTCAAAAATGACTGAAAATAATGAAGAAACTCGCTATATTTTAAAATTTTTGTATAAAAAAAATGCCACGCAAGCCATCAATGAAATTTGTGAAGTTTACGGAGACGACGCTGTACCAGTTCGTATAGCACAACAATGGTTCGCTCGCTTCCGCTCTGGAAATTTCGATGTGAAAGATGCACCTCGCTCTGGTCGACCTGTCGTTGAAAAAGTCGATGAAATTATGGAAAAGATTGACCAGGACCTTCACATGAGCAGCCATGACATCGCCAAGGAACTAAACATTCATTATCAAACGGTTTTGAACCATTTAAAAAAGGCTGGCTACAAAAAGAAGCTCGATGTTTGGGAACCGCATGAATTGTCTGTGAAAAAAGTTTGATTAGAAATACGAAAAGGATTTTTTCGACTACCCATTATATAGAAGTCTCCATTTTGAGTCAGAATTAATTTGTAATTTTTTGCCATCTCTGAAACTCGAGAGGGCTGTGCATGAAAAATGCTTCAAATAATAGAGAAGCGCGACCTCAATTATTAAATGTCTGCGAGCAAGATAACGTTCAGAAATGAAGTATTACAAGCCTACTTCACAGCTGATTGCCCCCTAGTCCATCGACGAATTTGAGTGCCTTTTGACGAATATTCATTCATTTTTGACGGTTATTCACGAAATAACGTAAATGCCGTCCTCTGATTGGTCAATTTGGCTTATGAACACGTAAAAAACAGTTGTCAAAAATCTTAAGGAGCAAGGGAGGTAGAAGTCGGGCGTCTCTGTAATACTTCATTTCTGATAACGTTCCTTCAAACTTCAAATTACCGAGTGGACGACTTAATATTGAGTTTATTAAGTTTATTAAGATTATTTGAAGGAAGGTCTCCCAGCCCATCTCGAATTATTTATAGATTCAGATTATCGTGTGTAGGTCGAGGGATACAGATGTGTAATAAAATCGTCTAGTGAATCACAGCCTTATCTCCGATGCTTGGATTTCGGTGAAGTTTGATAGTTGATTACTAAGAACGTAGATATGTCTTCATTAGACTCCAAGTCTGTTCCCAGTCCTCATTCGCAATCATCTTAAAATCACCACCGCCAGCCCTACGGCGAAATGGTCATTATGCAATAATATGCACATACATTGAGCTTGAAATAAAGTTAGAAATATTCAAGCATTTCAGTCATCCTTTCAACGGTCCACGAGAATACATCGATACTGAACATCTTAGCCAAGATGGCATTCTCACACAACAGCCACAAGTCCCGAGCCACCAGCCACAACTGGCAGTGCTCGATTACCATAACCACACCTGTCACTGCAGTTCAGGATGATCTTAGGCCTAAGCCAGATTCGCCATCAAGCACATCTTTAACTAGCATCGCAATTAGTTGATTGAAGTCTTTCTCCATTTTCCATTTGTATACGGCACGAACGTCTTTTGTTACCTTGTCCTGCTGGCTAAGAATCGAATACTTTTCGAATTGGCACCAAGCTGTCCGCACAATCTATATCTCGAGGGTAACTCAAACGTCGGATCCTCAGGAAGCTGCTCCATCTGAAGAATCCATCTTGACAAATAGCTTTCAGAAACATCTAAGCCGACGACGATGGCTGTGGAAGTGATTTAGATGAGGCGCTCAATGAACACTCAGTGCATAATCAGTGGCATGTTGAATATGCGGATCACAGTTGTAGCAGTAGAGACGTGTACAACCAATCAGTTCTTTCAAGAAACCCTAACCGCATCAAGTCCACTTGCCATTCATCAACGTCGTCGGTCTTGCAATACTCCTACTCCACCCAACAGCGTGGAAATCAAGACATTCTCTTCCATTCTCCAGCGAAATAAATGTGCAGTTGCAAGTTCAGGGAATGTAAGTATTCCTTCTTGGAAGAGACCCCAGCAGACGTCGTCTTCCCCCACACCTCAGTGCTGGCATTACGACGAGCGTAAAAGCTCACGTAATACTTGCGATAAAGTGCAACAATGAAATAGCACGTAACATTTCAAATGCAATTACTTGAACATAAAAAGTAATGATCACACATTTTCAACACTCGGTTAGTGAACGAAGCCAATCGGCGTGCGAGTAGAGTGGAAGTTCATTCCCGTCCCCGAGGTTCATCATAATTAGGTCCCCTCCCTTCGCCACGACTTGTGTAGGAGGTGGATAATCCATTCAGACGAGGGTAATCATTGTGGTAGCGACAGCTTGAACGAGTTATTTTCGGAAGTGTGTGATAAACTTCGATTATCGCATTTCAATAAATTACAGGATTGACTAACAAAAAAGGCTTCTTTATCCCCAACCCAACATTATCCCCGTTGCGCCAGTCACCTCTTTGCATAAAACCGCCTCAATTTGTACGCAAAACAGCCAAGCGACCGGTGACGTAGCAGATAAAATGTCTGTTCACTTCTTGATCCCCGAATAATTCCTTGATTTGGGACCGTGTGTACAAGCACGGTGTCACTGGGTCCCGAATTCAATTCCCACCCTCTTAAGCTGTATCGCCGAAAATAGCAAAGAAGGGAGCACCCTTTTATTTGCAAGAAAAGGCCGAAATGCCATCCTAATTTACTGGTTCTGTGAAAAGTTTTTCTATTACTCTCTTTAGCGTGTCTACCTTATTCGGATACTTTAAAGGGTTGGCACGTCTCTCAGCAAACAGAAAAAAGATTTAAATACAGTCGCTCAGAAAATTGAGCGGACACTTTGTGACTCGGAAGATGTCGAAGGTTTTGGGGCCATTTGATTTCACAACGTGAAGGTGAGAGTAGGAGTTTATTGACAGAAGCTAAGTGCAGACACTATTGGATGGATTTGAAATCTGGAATTTATTGTACTCTAATCACGTCACTCGTGGAAGGACAAGAACTGGTACCTCACGGGTGATTGCTGTAGCAGTTGGGCCTAAGTTTAAGAAGACTTTAGAATGATTAGGATCTTCGAAAGCAATGGCATAGGCTAAGTTTGGGAGGGTGGGTAGACGTGGTGAGGCCACGCCTCACTTAGGTCCCCATCCCCCATTAAGGCAATGGCATACTACATGATGATTCACGCACCATCCTCGGAAGATTACCCTCGTCTGAACGGATTAAAAACCTCCTACACAAGTTGTAACGAATGGAGGGGACAAGGACTTAGTAAGGATGAAGTGTCGTTTGAAAACAATTCGAGGACAGGATGAAGAGATTCAATGCATGAACATCTATTAAACTCTCATAACTATTGGCACGATCCAGATAAGCCTTGTTCGTGGGTCTTAGACTACTAGTCGCAAATGACAGACTTTCTTAGATTAAACATCCGGAACTTTAAATCGCATGAACTACGCACAGTCGCCTCATTCACAACCATGCTGATGAACACGGCGGTGGATAAGCTTCTGGAAATGTGGGTTAAATTATTAATGGCCTTCATGGATGATTTTTCTCTGCGCCTTGTTTGTCAACCAGAGACTGCCAAAAATGCTCCAGACTTGGATGACAAAGGTTGTTACTTAATGACAAATCAATCAATCAAGGCAATGAATTGGAAAAATACTCCTCCTTTTTACAGCCATTTAGCTAGTTGTTACTGACTTCTACGATCCTTCATCTTCTCCTTCTTAGAGTGTTACAGACAGAGGTGGACATGGGCCATGCCCAACATGGCTCTCCAGCCGGTCCGGTCTCTCGACAGCTTTTGCACACAAAGTCGGCTCAAGTTGCGCAACCTTTTACGTGGGCGTCGTCTGTTGCGTTGTACATAGGCTCACAGTCGAAATTTCTTCGAACCAGAGGTAATTTGTCCGTTCACTTTAGAAGACCTAGCCGTATTAGGCTTTCGATCCCTAGCGGCCTGGCAAGACTCATGTCGCCGTACCGTCCACACAATTCGCGGTTTGACCTTCTCCTCCAAATGCAGTCAACTCAAGTTGGACTGAAGATCACATGCAGAACTTTTCTTTCAAAAAGGCCAAGAGCCTCTTCATCTGCTTTGGAACAAGTCCCTGCATCTGCGCCAAAGAGTTGAACGATGATGATCAAGTTTTTAAAGTGAGGCAACTTAGTCTTCCTAGAGAGGGCTGTATGTCCATGATACACCGAGTCATAAATAAGGTGTGAGTTGACCTAGTTGACTTAGCTTTCCCATGCAAATCCATTGCTTTGGTTTTTCAGTGTTCTATTGTTGACAGCTCATTCGGGAGTCATGGCAAATGTCAATATAACTAAACGTGCTCAGCTAGCATTGCCATTTTATATTAATTGGGCTCAAACACGGTACGCAATGATCTATCCAAAATTGGGCTCTCTTCAGGAACGAAGCTCATTTCTGGTTGTATGGAGAAAGTGGAAGAAATCTGGTGTATGGTCAGATTTGGAACCATTTGGTTCGGACCATTAGGTAAGGTTTATGGTCTGGTTGAATGGACCTCTATTTGTCAGAGATCACCGTGGTAGCAAAGTTGCCGCAAATGACGCCCGCTAGCACTACTATTATTATCTTGAACTTTTTAGGCCCCAAATGCAAGAGCCGAACCTGGTGGATATGTAGTCCCAACAAGACGGATGCCACACATCACGCGAAACAATAGACAAATTGAGAATTGAGTTCGGTGACCAATTTATCTCTCGTTTTGGGCTGTTTAATTCGCCGTCTTGATAAAGGGATTTAGGGATGAAGACTGCCCCTGATAGTGAAAAGCCACATCACTAAGCTATGGCGACAAGCCAGCGTCAACTGCAGCCTTGGAAGACAAATTTTCATGTGTGGTTAATGAGATAGAGTGGCCAATTATTGAAATTCTTAGTATCATCATTATCGGCACGACAACCGGGGTTAGGTTAGGGTTAGGTAGGAGCGCTGCTAGTGCATTCACCAGCACACTTAGACCATATAAGTCCATTGTGATACCCCTAGTCAGACTACTACCACTGATTGACTACTCTAGTGATAGGTTAGGTTAGGTTGAAGTGGCTGACTGCCGCTGTCACAAGCAGCAGACACACTTAGGCCAAACATAGGCCCATTGTGTTACCACGCGGCTCTTAGGCTATCTATTCCGCAAACCAATCTGTGCTTTTGATAAAGCGAAGAAGAGGGCTGATTTTAATGCTACTCAGAAAAGGGTCCCCAGAAGTCTGAATCTGCGGGATGAGAGAGCACTGCAATTACATAGCAAGTGTTCGATGGTTTCTTCCTCACCCTCGTCCAAGCAGCTTCTACAGAAATCGGTATAGGGAAGGCCTAGTCTAGAGGCGTGAGTTCCGATGGCACACGCCAATAAGAGATCTGACTCCAGTGATAGTGCCGTTAATTTGATCCCAACGGCAAATGGTGACTGGACCAGATTTGAAAACCAGATAAAAGCTTTTTAACTTTGCTTTCATTGGGATTCGAACCTGGGATCCCGCTAACCAGGGGCAGGCACTCTACCAACTGTGCCATCCCGTCGCTTAAGCCTGGGTCAGTACCAGACTTCTTGCAGTAAGTACTTTCACCTATATCGATCGTGGACCGACGACATACCATTTTACATGGTCTACGCCTACTATAAAGAAGACACAGGTAACCTTGACTTGGAGACAGTGAGAAATAGAACAGGGGACGTCCGCATTTCAGTTGGCACACTTAACCCTTGTGTCAACACCCACACACCCGAGTGTGCATAGAAAAATGTGTTTAAAATGTTAGCTGGAATTGCAGAAAAGCAATTGTGTCATTACAAATTCATATTTCTTATTCAATTGACATTATTTCTTCTTCTGGGACATAGGTAAGAATTTTCTTTCTGCTTGATTCTGCCAGAAGTGTCACGTCCTTCTTGAGCACTTAGTGGAAGATTTTCAACAGTCGGTGGTACTGGGTGGGCCAACATAAATTTCGTATGATTTGGGAACTTTGTGAACGATCCTGGATTTTTTGGCTGGTTGTTCATTCAACTGTTGTAGGAACCTTCTACGGTTCGTTGAAGTCTTCAAGTGTGAATATTATCCATGTATTTGAAAATGCAGCTACATCCACAATGTTATATCAAAGCCAAGGGTCATCTCTTCGTTATTCTCCTTGTAGTGTATTCACCAAGGCACTTCTCAATATTGCCAACACCTCCTTTGCGTTTGTTGTAATTGAGTCAATTACGATGGAAAGTGGAAAGAACTTCAACCGATTTGTTATTTTTTGAAATATATGAACGTTTACTTATGTTGCTGCTCAATCTAAAGACTGATGATTCTACTGCTCTTACAAATGCTGGTAAGAATGTACGCCTTTTGTTAACCGTTCTTTGATCACGCACAATGATTTGATGGATTGAATGATTTGTTCCTCTTTCTCTGGAGGCCATACCAGTATAGGTTTCGCCTTGACTCGATAAACATTTCAAGCAAGTCTAAAACACTATTCACAGAAATAAGCAACTCCTTCCGACACCCGTGGACATACAAAAAACGTATGGCATACCCGGGCGTGTTGGGTTTATGTTTATGTATAATTTTTTGGGTGTTGTCACAAGGGTTACGTGAAGAAGGACCCAAACTTGAATTTCACAACTTGAGGTAGCGGACCAGATAAGTGAATAGGCTTGGTTATCCAACAAGGAAACCGAAACATCATCCCACCAGATTTTTCGAAAGATTAATGGATTTTTTGATATTCGGTGAATTTTAGCTCACGACGTCAACTGTTCCCCTGTTCCCAAGTAATTAATTAAAACGTCGCTAGTTCCTGCTCGTCGTCATTCTTTTTTCAGAGAAGACTTAGAACATATTTCCGATGTCAAACTCTGTCACAATTGAGAAAAATTCATTTCTCCTAAATGGTCTCTTCATATTTTTTCCCAAGTCCCTCCACTCAGTGGTAATCTATCTTAGCCAGTCCCCGACTGTCTGCGTCCACGAGCATAATCTCCTCGAAATGAATCACTCTTGTAATTAGTGACATTAACCACAAGCCAGTCATCCAGCCAACCCCCGATGAATTGTGGTTATGGCACTTTCCCCTCCGAAGTCGCATTACTAGTTCAGCGCAGTATACGAGTGCCATAAGTCCAGAAGGAAACTATCGCACAAATTGTTCACGCCTCTAAGCAACTCAATTAGGGAGAATGATTGTGTCTCACCCGGAGTGCTGCTGGTGGCCATTGCCTGAGTCACGTTTCATTGCACGGCCATTTGAAAGGATTCCCTGATGTCGATGGGAAAAAAGGCTCATTGTCCTTATTCTGCTTGGTGTGTCGATTTCAGGTCCAGTGCATGTGCGTAGAGCTAATTTCTGCGAAATCATCCACCAGGCAAATATTTTCTTTGAGCTTCAATTACGGGCTTTCGTTCGAAGGGAAAGGGGTGTCTGCCAGCAGTATCATCAGGGTCCTCATGTGCAATCTGTGCATGTTTGGCTTTTTGAAATTAGAATTCACCGGAGCACGGTGATTAAAATCCTTCTTATTGGTTTCACGAATCAGTCCCTTTTGTGTGGTATCCAGTTGGGTATATAATTGGGAAATCAACGTGGATGAAGACAATAAACTGCAATTGTAAAGATTGGTATCAGTGGTCTGGCATAGACGGCACGTGCTGATTGCTGATAGTTGTCTAGGGTGAAATAGGATCGTGTAGAATAATGTGAATGGGAATCAATGGGTGGTGGGAATAAAAACTGAGAAAACACTCCGAGTAAGAACACATGAGTCGAGTATGTTCGTTTAGGGTGTGAATTCCATAAAAAATTGTCCAAAAGTAGGTACCCTCCCTCAGTTGACGTTTGAAAACTAGAGTTCAGTTGGCGTTTAAGGGTGAGTGCAAAGTCGGGTAAAGGTGGGTGCAAAGTATATGCAATAACGTTTTTAGACATAAAAATGCGAGAACACAAACAGGGGATAATTTCTAGAACATGTATAGATTCGAGTTTGATAACATGGAATGGTTAAGTACTCATTTCCTTTCCGATATTCCTGAAGAAACCCGTGGTGGTGCCATGCCTTTGATTGTGTTTTGTTTTTTTAATGTAATGGGAAGATTGCCCTTCTTTTTCTTATCGCCTTTTGATTCGACGCGGGCCTTCGTGTTATCAATTTTTTTTCTTTACTTGCGAGATGCTCAACTCAGATTGCTTTTTACTTTTCACGTCTGGAGTTTGGCTTTTTTCAGCAAGCACGGATGAAATTGCAAACACTCGATGAAATCATTGAAGATTTTCTTTTATTTTTTCGGATTAAGGTTTAAGTCGTCAAAGTACTCTTCTTCAAACGCAGTATTTTCCATTATTTTAAATTGTTTTCACTTTTTTTCTCTCTTGAAGTCACCTCTTATGCACACTCAACTTCTACAAGCGGTGTCTGAGCATATTCCATCTTTATTCGCACCAAAACGGAGACAGACTTAGCTGTCAAAATATCTGACCGGAGAGGATTCGTTATATTTAACGAAATAAATGATTATTCACACCAGATGGAGCATTTACTCCAAAATGCTAAGAAAATGCTCAAACTCAGGTTTTATTCGCACCGCCCAATATACGGCTGATGAGTGAGACCCGATAGTAGCGTTGACACAATGGGTGTGAGTAGAAACCAATCCCTCTGGAGTCTAGACCAATGTTTTTCCAAATCATGCTTGTCCAGGGTGACCAGATGAGAGTGATAGGAAACAAATTTTAAATAAAGCAACATTGTTGTGAGATATAAAATCCATTCTGGCTTTGTTTTGAAGCTACATTCATGTCATTATGCTGTGATTGCACGTCATATGAATTGCCACTTAATTTTCGGTGGCAGTCCTTCGTTTCGAATTTTGTCCTCGAGGGTTGTAAGCATATTCTACAAAGTTGATCTGGCGCCAGAGAAAATAGTCGAGTGGTGTCAAGCTGTGAGCAGTAAAATGATCTGGTTGCCAAATTTCTCTTTCAAAGCTTTGATTTTTGGGTTGCTTGTGCGGCACGTCGTGATGAAACTAGGGATGAGCGATGTTGGCAATTGTCACAACGTCCATGTCACCATCATTGGCTGAACATCGATAACCGATAATAATCGAGCCCAAGGCATCGATGCTACAGAATGAACTTATTACTTCTTAATTCCGACTAATGGGGTAAAAATGTATGTGTATGTCAAAAACCAAGAATGAAAGAATACACAATATACCAAGAAACTTAAAGCACACTCTATACTCGGAAAAGCAAATTTTGTTCTCGGA
Source organism: Eristalis intricaria (assembly GCA_964034865.1). Lineage (NCBI taxonomy): Eukaryota > Metazoa > Arthropoda > Insecta > Diptera > Syrphidae > Eristalis > Eristalis intricaria. The sequence goes on along the minus strand of OZ035874.1, from coordinate 39,822,938 downwards.
CTGAAGTCGAAACATTCTAAGAACTGATCAGTGGTCTTTCTACGAAATGCCTACGTCATTATCATGATATTCCAGAAAATAATTCAAAATTCGCAATTCAAAGCAGGTTTTCTTTTGCTTATGCGACATTTTGCGAACTTTAACATCGATGTCAAAACATTGATATTTGGTCACTTAACACCAAACATCCCTAGTTGGAACCATATGTCGACGTTAGCGGTGTCTTACCACAGGAAGTCTGATAGCACCGATCAATGATGAATATTGACGGTAAAGGTGGCTCATCGGACTGCATCCTCGGACCGCACATTTCGAAAAATAAAAGACGATGCCGCCATGCCATAAACAGCACCAAGCAGTCACTCACTGTGGATGAGGGCTTGTGCATGGTGTTCGCTTCAATAAGGGCAACTTGGTTTTTGATATATACAGTACTGAGCCAAAAGTGACGCAGAGTAACTCTTGCCAACCGCTGTTTCTATGGGCTCAAGAGGCAATTGAGTAGTAGAGCCATCTCTCGAAGGACCAAGCTGAGTTTATACAAGTCTTTGATCATCCTAGTCCTGCTGTATGGCATGGACAATCTCAAAAGCGGATGAGGAAGTCCTCGGTCTCTTCGAGAGAAAGGCTCTACGTACGACCTTTGGTCCTGCTTGCGTTGACGGTTTCTGGAGGAGAAGATTCAACCACGAACTGTACGGATTGTAGAGCGACATGAGTCTAGTCAAGCGTCTTCTTCCAATGCCTAAGATGGCTAGGCCATGTAGAGCCTATGGACAACTCAACCCCAGCCCGAAGAGTCTTCGACTCCGAACCCGAGGGACAACGCAACAGAGGACGCCCGCGTTTAAGTTAGGGCACCCAGGTGGAGAAGGACCAGAAGAACCAACTTGGCATGCGACACTGGAGACAGCTAGCCAGAGACCGTGCTAGCTGGAGAGGCTTTATGGTTGAGGCCCAGGACAACTCCGGACTGAAGCGTCCCATAAAGAAGAAGAAGAGCCAAAAGTGAGCCTCTTTTTTTTTGGCCAAAATCTGGGTTTCCGTTTAAAATTTGCATATTGCACCAGAGTGGTAAGTGGATTAAGGTTTCAAGGATAAACGGAATGTACTCACGCTCAAAATCCTCTATGGTGCGGCGAATTGCATGCACATGAAGACATGATGGCGATCGATTTCAAGCAGAAAAGTCTGCGGCGTCCCTTTTATAATGCTTTTGCCATCCGCTCTCAACCCTTGTGTGTTACTCGTCAATGGCGTCGCACCGCGGATGTCTCGTCAGCAGATACCTTGTCACACTGAAACTTTTGCAAATAATCCTACATTTTGTACCCACATTAAAAGGACTACTAAAAGAGTATATATCGTGGTTTGGATTCACTTTGCCATATGGCATTGTTCAAGAGTCATCTTCGTTAAAAAAATAGATAAAGAAGAGAGTATCTGAATAAATTCCTTGAGGCACATAGGCTATATAGTCCAGGAGCAATGAATTTCTGAACCTAAAAGCTAACAGCCCTGTCGAGGAAGGCTTGACTCTATCCTGATAGCAGCGGTATCAATTGAGTGCAGGTCATAGTTCGATAACCGCAAGTCTCCATATATAGATTTAATTTCCCGCATCACCTCCTCGACCTTTATTCCACACGGCAGAAGGTTAATTCGCTGAGGGTATTTCGCGAATAACCATTTCAGCTTAATTATTTTTTAATTACTTAATTGAAAATAAAATTCCGGATGTTAATGAGATTTCATAATTTCCCTTGCTGCGAACCTCTCACCACGTTATTCGATTCACTTAGTCAAACAAGTTAATTTGCAGCACAACAGGGATGAACGTCCCTCCCCACCGCTTCACAACGCTCATGCATGGATTTGAAAAATTAATCTCCATCCGAAAACAATGGATCGGAGGTGGATGGGCGCTCTACACGCTTGACGTATTACCGGCAGCCTGGCAGTAATCCGCAGGACCACGCGATTAGGATAAGCCCTAATACGTTTAGTCCCTTAATCCATTGATAAATGTCGTTTCCGTATTCCGTATTAATACGCTGTTAGAAATGTATTTCGGATGTCCGGACTCTCGCATACCGTCTGCGGGGTATCTCTTAGTTCCTTTCACGTTCGGCCATGTGACTGTTTTATTGATTTTTGTTTCACTCATTCAAACGAATGTCTGTCATGGCGCTAGAGCAGGGTATTCCTATCATCAAGGGGTGTGGGCGCCAATGTAAAGAATCGAAGAACAGATACTGCCAAAGATGGTGGAGCTGCTTGAATGAATGCTATCTCTTGACGTCACGGTTCGTGATATGTTCGCAGATGTATCAAGATTCTGCTAATAAATCAATCAAAGGAAAGGAACGAATTTGAAATAATCAAAAACTTTTAATGCATAATTTCGATTTAATTAAATTTCGAAGGATGAGGATGAGGATGAGGATGAGGATGAGGATGAGGATGAGGATGAGGATGAGGATGAGGATGAGGATGAGGATGAGGATGAGGATGAGGATGAGGATGAGGATGAGGATGAGGATGAGGATGAGGATGAGGATGAGGATGAGGATGAGGATGAGGATGAGGATGAGGATGAGGATGAGGATGAGGATGAGGATGAGGATGAGGATGAGGATGAGGATGAGGATGAGGATGAGGATGAGGATGAGGATGAGGATGAGGATGAGGATGAGGATAATTTACAACTCGATGATTTTTTTCGATTTTCAAATCTAATATCTTTAGATCGCGCACATGCCTCTGATGTCCGTGTGAACACAATATGCCCGCACTTCAGTTCACTTAATTCATGCCCACAACGAAACGCTTTCATATCCGCATTTTAATCCACTTCACATTTGAACATTAATCTCAGCCGATAGCGAAAACCCGCCTTTTTATGGTGACACTAAAGAGTTTATGTATCAACCACGGTTTCGGAAGAGTACACCTTACCGGTGTGTGCATTTTTATGGGGGCACGTGAAACATCACCCGAAATCTGTTTACATTTGCGGAAGCAGCCGCCAGCTACTTTTTTGGGATTAATGGATTGGATTTACGAAACGAAACGAAGCCAATTGCGGTATCGTAACAGGAGAATACGAGCACAAAGTGCTGCTGAACATAAGCCGAATCGAATATCGTTCTCAATTGAAGTGAAGTGCCATGAGGCAGATACCCCCGTTTATGAGGAATCAATTTTATCGTCAATTGTTGGATGATACGGAAGCTGCAAATGTGTACCATCACGGGAATGGCGTTTGACAATGCGGCTCAATGAAATTGCAGAAATGAAATATAACACCGAAATGTTTGGCAAAAAGGGATGCTCCGAAATGAGGGGGAATAAAAATAGGATAGGACACAGATTGATTACAATTTTAATTAAACTTCGAGTGTCATTTGGATTTCATCTCCGTCAGCCAGTGATCTCTAGGTTTAGAGGCGAATTAAGTTTGTGAGGGGAATGGGTGCTTTTGAAATAGATACATAATTCGTTTTGATTCTATGATGTCGCAGTGATTGCGGGAACTTGCTTACCTTTCATGCCGTTAGGATCTGATTCCTTATAACGCACAGACGCACAGTAACCCGGTTTGCACGGGAGCACGGAAATAAATATGTGAAATCTAAGCTACAGTGTGCCGCACCAATTGTGCTACAATAAGAAACTCAAATATCTTTTTTTCTAATCTATGTATTTTTATATTGGATATTGGAAATTGTTTTTGTATATGATGGACAGAAATGACATCCATGCTTATCCAGGCATAAGCGACATCTGATAAGAAAATTGTTCATTGCGCCCTCAAGAGTTGAAGTCGGGATCAACTCACTTATTGTACAGTAAAATTACTTGGTTTCGTTTTGTACACCTCTTGCTTGACAAACCCCCAAAAAACAAGGCCTTAACATCTTTATTCACTCCGGTTTGCCATTTTGATCAAAATGGGTCTCATCAGACAAGCAATTGATCAAGCTGGTGTATTCTTCGGCCATTTTAATAATTTTTCGGCTAAATTCCAGGCGTATGGGGAAATCTAGAGGGTTTAATTTGCTTGTAATTTTGACTTTTTACTGAAACGAGTTTATGTCATCATGAGTTATCCGTTGTAATGACCGTCTGCTAACTCCAATGTGCGCCGATAAGTTTCGAGTCGAAACGCTTGGGTTTGCCTGAATTGAGGACGCTACAGCCGCGATTGTGTGTTGGAAGGCCTAGTCTAGAGGCGTGAGTTCCGATGGCACAATGCTCTGTTAAAATGACAATACGCGATCTGAGGTTTGGCCTGCTTAATCTGATCAAGCTTAGCGATCGCTTGGGATCGATCATAGGCCATACTTGTTTAGTAATGAGGCAACGTGTGCGAGATATCCATCTGCGGTTTGTTTGGGCAAGCGTTTCCAGATTAAACAGATGTTTTATAGTAGCGATAGGCATGGAGGGTGGGTTTTCACCCGGAAAGTGCACGGAGTTTGTGCCATTTTTAGTGAGCTCGTCCGCTTTGCAATTCTCTGGAATGGAAACATCAGTTGGATGCAAAATACTTGGCCATCTCGTTAAGAGATAGGCAGCAATTAAGGGAAGTCTTGGAATTAACGGTGAATCCAGAGATTTGATGGCTGCCTGGCTATCGGAACAGATGACGATATCTGTGCGCGATATTACATTGTTTTTCAGCCAAGACAGGGATTCCTTAATCGCTGTAGTTTCAGCCTGAAAGACGCTACAGTGATTAGGTAGTCAAAAAGATAGCTGGAAATTCTTCATTCCGAAAGTTTAGCTCCACAAATAATGCAATTGCATGCAGAACTAGTACTTGTCAGAGCTTTAGCTTGTTTACCATCAAGCATAGTAAGATAACGAAGGTGTCTAACTTTGCCAACATGCATTCCACCGCTTATTGAGCTCTCTTCCAATTCTTTAATATATAGGGTTTTTTTATTAGAATTTGGAAACTCGCATCATGGCGCGATAACTCTGGCCATTCACAGTAACGTGACGATCGTTATAGTCGACGAAAAAATATGGGCCGATAATGCCACCGGTAGCAAACCGCACCAAATAGCTTTTTTTGTGGACGAAGTGGTGATTCATGAAGAAGATGAGGATTTTCACCCGGCCAATGACGCATATTGTGCTTATTGATGAACCCATTGAGCCAAAAATGAGCTTCCCTAATCGGAGAACATACGTCGTTTAAAATGGTCCACCGGCTTCAATTCTTAAGTCAGCTTGATCTTGTATGGGTGTAAAGCAAGATCCTTACACAAAATACCCTCTAAAGCGATCGGAGCGGTGTCCAATTCTTTAGAACGCAGTGGAATTGACAGATTTGGATCATTTGCTACGGACGCTTGAATGGCAGCGATATTTTCGACACTTCTACCAACTCGTTGTCTCATTGACATGGCAACATTACACGACGCATATGTGGACTCAAATTTTTGCACTAAACTTGATATTGCCTGTCTACTAGGGCGAGAATTACGACCGAAAATTGGAGTTAACTCTCTTAAAGTTGCGGTCACCGACTACGAATTTCGGTAGAAATTTTTTGTAATTTGCAGACGTTGCTCGTTTGTGTACTTTACCTTGATGAAAATGTGAGTTTACTGAATAAATTGAGAGTAACAGTTTGGTGATTAGTGAAAGAGTGCGTTCACAAATTAAATTCAAAGTTGTCAAGTCTCTATTGGAAAATCCTTTATAACAGCACAAAGAACAACAGAAAAAAAGATCCCCGTTTATAATCATAAATAATTTAAAACTGATTGCATTCTATTTTCCATCACTACAATACCTCTGGAGGTGTAATACAAAATTTCCACAGAATGTGATTTGCTGGTGAGGTCAACATATTGCCTCTATTGAAAGGCTTTTGCAGCCAAAATGGTGGATAGGCGGATATGATTTTTACAACTTGAATAGAACTTCAAACTAGGTTTTGCTTTGGTGCCTCTTGGAGCTTACAGTCCAATAAACATTTAATCACTCCCACTGGAAAAGCGACTAAGATCTTGGTTTATGAAATTGAATATCGCAGAGCTTCGTCAATGGATTCATTTAATGTTTTTTTTAAGAGAAACAAGAGAACAAAAAAATACTAGACTCATCCTTTCCACCCATTATAAGCCAAAAAATTATAACTTATGTAACACAACTAAAGTCAAATCCGTTTTACTGAAATAAATTTGTATAGATTGTTTTACCGGCGGCTCAGGCGGGTACCATTCATTACAGAACGATTAGCTGAATGTTGTAGCTTTCCAAAACGTTTAACCACTTGTTGGAGCCTTGTGGAGCTAAAACTGAAGCTCAAGGGAAAAATGATAAAATATTAATTCTAGTGACCATGTAAACTTAACCATCTAAAACACGAACAATTAATTAATATATTTTTTTAAGCTTAAATAACGTTTTATATATAACAAAAAAATCGGTTTTATCAAACTTTAATAAAAAAGAGTTACTAGGCTAACTTTAGAGCTTTGTATCTCGCATATTCCTTGACGTAGCTTGCCCACATTTTGGGAATAAATAGGCCGGGTATATATGCATACAAAATCTATACAAGAACTCTGTATTCTTAATTAAATGTTTGGTATTATTTTTCCGCTTTTGAACCACTGTGCGACGTATCGACTTGCTCGCAAGTCTCCCTGGGTCGCTTGCCATGTGTGTCAAGGATGTTGTCAGTGAGTGTGAAAGTGTGAATAAGCATTCATTCGTCGTTGATGTTGACAAAGATAACAATAAATAAGTGAATTCCTAATCGATTCAGTCCCGAATGAACTCACCCGTTCGGTGTTGACTAATGTCCGGCTTACCTCTGAGGCCGTTCACCTTCATCAATTACAATTTCCAACCCTTGAGTGCTCCCCGCAGTGTTTCCTTTCCAACGAACGTGTCTTCGCCACTTCATCCGCATACAACCGTAGAGGCGTCGAAAATTAGTTTTCGCACAGCCCTCCCACGAACTAATTGATGATATCGAAGGAAGCGAATCAAACAGCTCCACATTCCGTTTCGGCTTCACATTTATTCTCACGCGATGAGATCCAAAATAATTACTTTTGCAAATTTTGTTTTCCCTCCAGTCTCCTCTTCTTCCCGCCCCTTCTCGCATTCAAGACAAAACGAATACCTTTCGCTTTGCATATCCGCAGTTGTGTGTATCGCCCTTATTCCGAATAAGCTCGAATGAAATACTGCTCGGGAGTATCGGAAGCACCGCATACCGCGGAAGCATAAGTAGCACGTACTACAGAGGATGCCTAAAATAAAATGAATCGCCGTGGGTGGGTGGGGGTGGGGCACTTCATTACACACGACTCGGTGGTCGGATGGGTGGTGTGTTGCTAACGGCGTCCCATAATCGGAATCCAGGCAACTATCCGAGGCATGTAAATGAATGGCATGTTGTGTCTCTTCCCATTTTTTGTTTGCTTTTCATTCTCTAGTCAAGAAGAACTCTCATACTTTCGCTTGCGAGGTAATGGCTGGCTGGATTGAATGCTTAATTGCTTGAAATGTGTCTGATGTGTGTGGTATTTATATAAATCAGTAGGGAGCTGGGTCTGGTTACGTGGAGCTGTGTCATTCGTTTTGCGTTCCACCTAGTGAATATATGGGCAATCGCTTGACAAATATAAGCAAGATTAATTTGAGAACATCTAGAAAATTAAGCCAAGTCCCTGCAGGAGAGGGGGTATTTATGCACGCTTGGGTGTGTATTTTTAGACTTGTGTGTGAAACTCTGAATTATGCGTAACAATATATAGTCTCACTATTTTGTGACGAGCGTTCCGCGAGACGTTATTTATAATAGGGGGTTTAATGGGGACCTCTGTTTAAGTTATGTCGTTATATACATTCCTAGCTGTTCCCAGCGACTTAGTCCCCAGTTAGCGTGGTGGGATAGATAATATTACTTTCAACCAAATTTTCATTGAATTAAGATAAAAAAGGTTGTAGTGAGTCAATATTAAAAGACAGACAAATGCTTTTACGGAACTATTTAAAACTTTTAAAGAGGATCAATACCATCATACTCGATTTTCACGTAACTAAACGTAAGTGCACGCAACGGAAGGTCTCAAAAAGGAATAATTTCTCCCGGTTTTGAAACATATTTCATTGAGGCTTCGCTCCTATTGGCGGCAGTGTGATGTAACAAGGCTTAAAGCCTTCCTCAGTAAATAAACCATCCAACTATCAAACACAAACATTTTCAATTCATATTAAGCCATCTGACTTTTTGAATAAAAGGTGTTTTTTGTTTTATTATAGTTTCATTTAGGATCGGTAAATTTTGTTCAGAATTTTTTCCTAATTTGCTATACTCTCCAAAGTAGAAATCTTACAAGGCCCTAAAAATGGGCTAAGGATGACCTCTCCAATTGACTCAAGCCTCTTCCCTTCAGGTATTAATTGCGGGGGTCTGGATCTTGAAAATGTGCTGGGATCGGCAGGAAATCGGCTTAAAAATTGTTCCACACACGCCAGAGAGCCCCTGGATCAGCAGGCAATCAGCTTAAAGAAAATAATATTCCTCACACGCCACATAGTTCGTGGATCGGTAGACACCCATCATAAAACTGAGAAATATTCCACATACGTCAGAGAGTCCGCGGGCCGGCAGGCACTCGGTTTGAAGCTGCAAAAGGTTCCACATACGCCATAGAGGCCGTGGATCGGCAGGCACTCGGTTTGAAGCTGAACAATTTTTCACATACGCCAGAGAGGCCGTGGATCGGCAGGTACTTGGTTGGCAGCTGAATAATATTCCACATACGCCAGCCAGTCCGTGTATCGGCAGGCACTCAGTTTGAAGCTGAAAAATGTTCCACATACGCCATAGAGGCCGTGGATCGGCAGGCACTCGGTTTGAAGCTGAAAAATGTTCCACATACGCCAGAGAGGCCGTGGATCGGCAGGTACTTGGTTGGCAGCTAAAAAATGTTCCACATGCGCCAGAGAGGCCGTGGATCGGCAGGTACTTGGTTGGCAGCTAAAAAGTGTTCTACATACGCCAGAGAGGGCGTGTATCAGTAGCCACCCAGCTTAAAACTGAGAAATGTTGCACATACGCCATAGAGGCCGTGGATCGGCAGGCACTCAGTTTGAAGCTGCAAAATGTTCCACATACGCCATAGAGGCCGTGGATCGGCAGGCACTCGGTTTGAAGCTGAAAAATGTTCCACATACGCCAGAGAGTCCGTGGATCGGTAGGCACTCGGTTTTAAGCTGAAAAATGTTTCACATACGCCAGAGAGGCCGTGGATCGGCAGGTACTTGGTTGACAGCTGAATAATATTCCACATACGCCAGCCAGTCCGTGTATCGGCAGGCACTCAGTTTGAAGCTGAAAACTGTTCCACATACGCCAGAGAGGCCGTGGATCGGCAGGCACTCGGTTTGAAGCTGCAAAATGTTCCACATACGCCAGCGAGTCCGCGTATCGACAGGCACTCGTTTTGAAGCTGAAAAATGTTCCACATACGCCAGAGAGGCCGTGGATCGGCAGGCACTCGGTTTAAAGCTGAATAATATTCCACATACGCCAGAGAGTCCGTGGATCGGTAGGCACTCGGTTTGAAGCTGCAAAATGTTCCACATACGCCAGAGAGGCCGTGGATCGGCAGACACTCGGTTTGAAATTGAAAAATGTTCCACATACGCCAGAGAGGCCGTGGATCGGTAGACACTCGAACTGTGAAATATGCCATATACCCGAGAGAGTCTTGTTTATAATGTCAATTGAAAGGGGTTATTTCAGACTATGATGCCTTATGAAAAGTCCCATTGAAAGTCTACGTACCTCTTGGGTAATCTGGAAACCAGCTATGCTGGCAAAAATTAAGGATGTGGCGATAGGGGCTTGTAGGCAAGAAGCTAATTCATTCTCAATTAAAAAACGTAATAAATCGAATATTTCTATTTTGATTCCGGTGATGTAGCTGAATTTATTAGAAAACACCTTAGACACTACAGAACACTTCCTCTCTCAGTGTCCCGCCTTTGCTCCGATCGGGTGGAAGGCTTTCGCAGCTGATTTGGTGAGAGCTGATGATGTAGACTCCCCATCACAGAAGCGCCTGCTGGCTTTCATTTGGAAGATCAAGAAATCGCAAAAAAAGTAGGTTGGCATCAGGCAGACCAATCGAGTTTGGTTTTAAGTCTGAGTGCTCTAGTGTAGTATTAAAAACCTCCAACGAAAAAAAAAACCCAAAAAAAGGTCCCGCCATGAATGTAATCGTGTATTTCAACTTCTTCAAAACGGTCAATCATGATGGTCCTGCTGCTGTCCGACAAGTTCCATTGTACATATCTAAAATATTATAAATTCCACATAAAAATAACTTGGATGGTGCAAACTTTGTTATGGCCTGGGAGAACTCTGTTTCCCTCTTGTACAACAACGTCCTGAAGAGATCTATTGTATTGAAGGGTTGAAGTTAATCCGAGGACGCCATACTTCCTTTATGAAAGATTGTATGTCCTTTGAAGTCGATTTCTTTAATTCCACAGAAGTGAGTTTCTCCCACCCACATAAAACGAGCTCGGAAGTCTCATCTTCTTCCAGGCAAAGGCTTGGTACAGGCTCAATTTTTGAGGTGGTAATTCAGGCCGAAGTGTGACAGAGGTTTTCCTGATAGGAATAGGGCCTGATTAGACGTTTGCATGGCCTAAGATCATCCTGGTTGCTTGAGTGGTGTAGTCGGAGTTTGTTTTCCCATTCGTTCAAGGGCTATGGACGCAGATTTCGAAACAGGCTTAGCTAGCTCTTCTAAGGATTCGTTATCTGCTGCATCCAGGCAAAGATTCACTTTATTGGCTTACCGAGCTTGATATCGTGTTTTGGGTCGGGTATTATTCAATAACGTACACTTATGGGAGGTCGATGAGCCACACACATATCACATATCACTGCAGAGCTATACTAGTGAGAAAAAATTGGTTGTGAGTCTTTCCATGATGACTTGTGTTCGTGATGTTAATGTATAGCACAACTCCTACTCTAGAGGTATTTTATATTCCTGCTCCACGTTGCCTGCAAGATCCTGGCTGGCCAGCGTAATGTGTTAAAGTCTAAAGCCGTACGTTGAGTCGAACATTGAATCAAAGGCTCCCATTTCAGATGATTGACCAGAGCTAAGCTTTATTTTAAATATGCGCAGAAATGATTTTACAGGCTTTCTTCTCTCATAAAGATCAACTCCAATGCACATGAACTAACGTTGTCCAGATATAATTCCTCACAAAAACCTATGCGATCTCATCTCTAGTTTACTTTGCTTTGCGGAAGCTCCGCTCTGGGTCACTGCTTTGTGATCCACTTAGCAACACAATGGAATTACTTCGGTCCTTTGCTTGTATCCCTTCGGGAGACATCGTCACTGCCTTAGTGACACCAAAAGCTTGAGATTACAAGCATCTTCCAAGCTTATGGATGCTACCAAGGAATCATCCGTCCACCTGAGCTGGATAAATTGCCCCCTCTCCTTCACCCCTGCACATTCAGCAGATGTCGTTACGAGGAAATCCCAATCACATGGCACGTATGCCAGTGATGCAGCGCATATTGTGATCCATGTGATCCAGTCATGTTCGAGAAAAACTACTCCTTCAAGTCTAACGCCCTATCATCAATCAACTTCAAGCGTTCTCCCTCGCATAAGTCGATTTATTATGCACAACACGTTAAGTCTGTTAAACTACACTTGTCTGCGTTGACTTCCCATGATGATGTGCGCTGAGAGTTAATTAATGCGCCGCGTACAAGGTGTCCTTCCATAATTGTTCATCGCCCAGCTGGATGTTTCTTTCATGCGCCAAGGCTATTATGGACCGCAAATTGACCATAACATCTGCACCGAATACCAAAGTTGGTAATAAAAACCGTCTGTGTCTTATGACATGAACTAAAACTTCTCGGCAACATTATGAGGAGAAGAGCGCTCCTCCTTCTCGTAAGGATTAATATAATATTTCTCGCCCTGTTTTTGCGGAAGACAATTAATCTTTCTTCTTTTCATCACGATGTACACACAAGGAATGAGAAATAAACCATCCCCACACGGCACTTGTTCGCACTTGTTCGCTTTAGTGAACATGAGACGACATGAGTATCCTTTCGTTGCACGGTGCTTAGCAGCATAGTTCACATAAGGTGTGTGCCGGAGGCTCTTAGTTTCAAAGATTAATTCTTAGAGGAGGTTAAAAGGAGCACGCTGGGAGATTCAGAAAATCCCGAAATCCGACCTGAATAGTGGTTTTCATTGCCACTTAAGTCTCCTTCTGCTTGAACAGATTACATTTCAGACGACGTTTTCATCTAAACGACAAGGGATAGTGTGAAACGGCTTGGAGGTGGGGCCGTATTAAATCGAGGACACCTTTTGGCATACATTCAATGTATAAGTCGGAAGGAAATGTGTGGTTTCCTGTGAGAATTTAATCGCTCAGGGGGGTTTCAGGACATTTTGCCGAATGAATATTCGCTATCTGAACTATCTGAGTTTCGAGCTCATTTGATTGAAAAGAAGATGGAAGTGTGCCTTACTCGCCATGGAGAAAGGCCGTGGTCCTTGGTCTTGGCCATACGATTGGCTTCCCGATAAACCACCTCTCGAACTGCGATAATGTCCGCTTTTGCCATACAAGTTTATTTACTTTTAACTAAGTTTAAAATGTTTTCGTTCAACTAACATCCATTTCGAAAGAGAAAAGAAACACAAAGTATTCATTATCATCATCATCATCTTCTGGCCCGCATGATCCACTAAAGGGATGGCGGGGTTAAACCACTCACCACCAAGAGAAATTTCCAGGCAACTCGATCCTCCGCCATCGACTCTAATTCATTTGGGGTTATGCCCAAGCGTAACCAGGCGAGCTTATGGACTTGGTCCAACCACCTTATACTGGGACTGACAAGTGATCGCCTACCTGATGGAATCGCATTCAAGGCCCGCCTCGGAAGTCGTGATGCTGGAGACATTCGTTCTAGGTGACCAAACCAACGAATCATCGCTCTTTCCGTTGGGAGAAGCAGCTGCTCAACGTTGAGTTCCGCGCGCACTGTCGTGTTTCTCACCCTATCCCGGCGTGTATTTCCCACAACAGCACGAAGAAATCTCATCTCAGCAGCTTGTATTCGCGATCTTATTCTTTCGGTCATTACCCCAAACTCAACCCAAGGTGAGAGTTGGAACGAATACTAAGTTGAAAACTGCTACCTTGGCTTTCTCACCAAGCTGGGCCTTCCTGATTACAGATCTCCCAAGCTGTGTCCAAACTGACCCAGCTTGACCAATCCTACAGGAAAGTTCACCATTACCCCTCCCGACACTCTTGAAGAAGACCCCGAGATACTCGAACTCCTTCACCTGCTTCAATTGGACTCAACTAACATGTAAAGCGCATTGAACAAAGTTACCATAACCTCTGATTTGTCCACGTTAAGCTTCATCCCAGAATCAGCACTTACGGCCACAAACCTATCGAGTGCGCCCTGGCGTTCAGTCTGGGAAGATGTGAGGATAACTTAGTCATCTGCAAAAAGAAGATGACTTACCTTCAACTCTCCCAATGTGAAATATTCCTCGCCTCGGCTGCGCTGCAACATCGAATCCAGATAAACAATGAAAAGTAGAGGTGACAAGACGCACCCTTGGCTAAGTCCAACGCCCACGGAGAAAGGTGTTTCTTTAGCACCGTTAACCCGAACACAGCTGCTACAACTTGTGCATAGAGATTGAATGGCCCTCAAAAGAGGACCCTCAATCCCATACTTCTGCAGAACACTCCAGAGCTTACCTCGAGGTACTCGGTAGTATACCTTTTCCAAATCTACTTGGCATACTCCCAAGCCTTCTCAAGTACCATTCTTAGAGTGAAAAGGTGGTCTGTTGTACTTCTGCCGGGACGGAAGCCGTCTTGTTTATCCCCATCCTTGACTCGACCATAGCTCTAGAATGCGCTTCCGAACCTTAGCGTGGACTTGCCCGGGGAGACTAAAGAGGGATATGCCCCTGTAGTTGGAGCAGTCTCTCTTGTCCCCCTTCTTAAACGATGGAAAATCACCCCAGTTTGCCAATCGCAGATGTCTTACCGCGTTCCCAGGACACCTTAATAACACGAGAGAGCCATAAAACTCTCTCTTTACTCATTGCCTTAAGCATTTCTGTCCCGGTTTCGAACCCTCTTCCCGCACGTCATCACAGCCTGGTCATGGACTAGTCGTGATTCTCTTTTTATTTGTTTAACTCAGTTCTGTTTAATACCAATCCGCGAGCTCATTCAGCCCTAGTCGCCTTACTTACCCATTGTGCCACCATCTTTTCTACTCCACCCTTAGGAATGCTCCTCTGGGATTGCTTTTCAATGTTCAGGTGCGAAGACTTCTCTCTCCATTCAAATGAATAAAGTCATGGGTTGCGCTCCTCACTATCTTCCCTACTCTCTCTACCCTACTTTTATTCCTCGTACAGTATTCTAAAACAAATCACTTCAATAAGATAAAAAAAAAAACGATCACTGTACTGCACTACTATCTTTTCCCCTGACAAACCAAATTCCACAAACGAAGTCAGTTTGCGACTGAAGCGGAGGAGTTTATCTGTAATCTGTCTCTGTTGTATTATGGAGAGTTGCAGATCTCCATCAACATCATATCATCTCGAAATTCGCTTCCCCTTCAGTCAATTCAAGATCATAGTACCATAACTGGAGGAACTTGGAACGAACCGAAAAAAGAGAAGAAGCTCTACCGACGGACTCGAACCTTGGACATCAAGATCTAGACCTAGGTAAAATACTAGCGGGATATGAATCAGACTCTTCTTCTTCTTTAAGGGCGGTGCAGTCCGGGGTGGATCTGGGCCTCAGCCAACAAGCCTCTACAGCTGGCTCGATCTGTAGCCAGCTGCCTCTAATTTCGCACGCTTAGTTCTTCACTTGTGCGTAACCATTGGTTCCGTGGGCGAGCACTATTGCGTTGTCCCTGTCCAACACTCTTCATGCTGGAGCAGTGTTTCCCATGTTTTCAATCAATCTCCTTCCCATGAACATCTACGAGAAGCTTATTGCCCCTCATGCTGCATTAAGACTGAGAGAGTGTAAGCACTGGAAAAAGCCCTCATTAAAGGGCACATGGAGAAACTTCATAACTCGAAGATTCCTAAACATTCTGATGGTAAAACTCTGCCGTCTATCTCTGAGGGTGACAGATGCAACCTTTCCCTATGGTGGGTCTCTGGGC
This sequence comes from Eristalis intricaria, assembly GCA_964034865.1. Classification (NCBI taxonomy): domain Eukaryota; kingdom Metazoa; phylum Arthropoda; class Insecta; order Diptera; family Syrphidae; genus Eristalis; species Eristalis intricaria. The sequence goes on along the minus strand of OZ035874.1, from coordinate 39,807,664 downwards.
ACATGGGTATTCCGGGAAACGAAAGAGCCGACGAATTAGCAAGAAGGGGCGATGGTACAACTGGCGAAAAATCAGGAGACACTTTACCCCCATGAGAGCGATAAAAGCAATGCTTTTAACAGACGCCATCATCAATACAAATCGTAGATGGGCGGAATTGGACACCTGTAGTTCATCGAAAATTATGTGGCCTACACTGGATCCATCAAAAACTATAGCTCTCCCAGAATGGGAGAGGAGTAGGCGTAATCACTGGCCACTGCCTTATTGGAAACCGAGCCAAAAGACTTGGCGCACCCTCGACAACTTCTGCAGAACCAAGCAGTTTCGATGGAGGAAGAGGAAACTTCACTTCAGATCCTTAATCCGTTGCCGAGCAGTTTTTTTTTTATGGTTCAACGAAAGGGAGTTGTGTTGGACAACTTGTCAAAAAGATCAGGTTGTGGTTTATACTAATTCCAATGTAAAACTGTTTGGCATTCTTCATTCAACCAATGAGACTTGAACTCTTGGGTCTACAACTTGCAATAACTGTACCACCCAGTACCATTTATAATGAAGAGTAGAGGTGACAAGACGCACCCTTGACGAAGTTCAACTGTGAAAGGTGCTGACTCACCACCCTTCCCTCGAACACACCTGCTGCAGGTTGTCTATAATCAAGAAGTTACATAAAGCAAATCACCGACGAAATAGTTTACGTTGATCGATTGGTTGAGATAGTCGTCTGAAAAGTTACGTGATGAGAGTCCTGTCCTCACCAATGAACTCCTTCAACGCTTTTCCCATTCAGTTCCTAAAAATACCTCCTCCGTCATCACTTTGGTCAGAGTGCAATCTTTGCATGTGTTCTCACCGCTGCGTTATTCATTCAAATAAAAGTACAAAAGAGATGAGCACAATGCAACCCTCTGAATGGTGCATATTTTTAATACAGTTTCCGCAGGCAGAAATAACTCAAAAGCCTGATGACGATAGTTCCCCGTGAACAGAGGGACGAAGAACGACGCAACAGGTGTGCAACAAAACAGATGGTTTCACAAATAATTTTGCTATAGGTACTTTGTATTTCGAAGATTAGAATATGACGTCATTTGATTGCGAAAAAAAAATAACAGACAAATGTTTGTTTTGCTTGCATTTTTTTATACAAGACTGAACCATTCTGCGAGCGAATGTAAACAGACATTTTTAAGGAATTTTTTTTGTGCGGTCTGAGAAATCGATGGGAATCTGCTTTAAGAATGACGCCACCGACTTCTGCGTCCATTGATGAATGGTCTGCATTTCTACCTTTTTTCGTCTGTGATTCTAGTAGAAATGAATGTGCGAAAATCCAATTGCAAATGATGAATGTTCGTACGTCAACCAATGACAAAGAATGTCTGAAAATCAATCTGTTAGCGTTGATGGCTAAATTCAATAGAAAAACTGCTCTGAACAAATTCGACGGTTCTTTTTTATATTTCTTGGGATTTTTAGTTGACAGAGGTACTTCGATGTAGCTTTGTTGGCTTTCGTTCATGGAAACTCCTGAGCTTACACCGTGAGTGGCCCTGTAGTGGATTGATGACACTGCGGCAGAGCGTGGGTGTTGCTCATCGATATGTCGTAAGACACATGATCTTCGTTTTCTTATGTGCAAGCTTGAAAAAATTGATAAAATCTCTCAAAAAACTAGACAGCTCTTAAGACTGCCCCCTTGACCTGATCTTAAATGTTACGTATACGCCTCCATGGCCTCGGTAGACAGCTCTTAAGACAGCCTCCTAGACCCGATGTAAAATGTGACGTAGACGCCTCCATGGCCTCAGTGGACAGCTCTTAAGAGTGCCTCCTCGACCCGATTTAAAATGTCACGTATACGCCTCCATGACCTCACTAGACAGCTCTTAAGACAGCCTCCTAGACCCGATGTAAAATGTGACGTAGACGCCTCCATGGCCTCAGTAGACAGCTCTTAAAACTGCCTCCTTGACCCGATTTAAAATGTCACGTATACGCCTCCATGGCCCCACTAGGTAGCTCCAAAAGTCCCACGGAGCAAAAAAAAAGTCATAAGAAAAACAAAAAATAATGTAATTTTCAAGGCCTACCTAAAGTTAAAATGAAACAAAAAATGTCCGACTAGATCTCCTTAAGCTTGCATTGTAAATGGTGGGTTATAGAAACTAAACTTCAGCGAAATGTTTAAAGAACAAATCGACCATACGAAGAGGGCTCTCTTCGCTTTACTTTTCAGACGACTATCGCCCATTTGATTCACTTCAATGATATCGTCGATGACTTGCTTCATGTAAGATAATCACTATCGTCCCGCCTATCGTTACAGTTTGAGTGCTCTGAAAATTATAACTCTCTCGTAAAAATGACATGTGTACTCCACTTCCTCTCAAATTTCACTAGTACATTCTCATTTCAGTTTGCGAACAAAAATAATTCAAATGCGAGCTATCACTCTAGAAATTGTCTCAAAAGTATAAAACAAGATATGTATACACAATTTGTTGAAATAGGTATCGCCAAAAATCAGACGTCGAAAGGATAGTTAATGACAGTTTTCTCTCTACGCGAAGCAGGCCAAACGATATCACTCAGACGCTATCGTTTTTTTTATCCTTTCATGAATCGAAACGCTAGCGCGGGACGGTTGTTGACTTACGCGATTAGAGCCCAGGTTGAACAATTTTCGAGTGTAAATCCGGTTGCATGTGATCATGCCAGTTTCGACGTCCGATTAAAGAATTTTTCTTGTTTTTTCTGAGCGTACGAAGATCAGTTAGACTTCTGCATTATCTACGTTTCATGATGCTTAGGAGAGTTGTCTCTTAGTTGCATCTTCTTATTTTCTTGTGCAAATTAAATTTTTTCAAATGTTTTTGTGCTTTAAATGGTTCCTTAGGCTAAGAAATAATTGCTAACATACATTACAGAATAGTGGCTTAGTGGCCAGATTTTGACTGATCCATGGAATCCTTTGAAATAATTGCTTTTCGAACTAATTTCAAATATTGTGGCTGTTCATCCCAATCAAAAAAGGATACTGATCTGATTCTGACTCTACTCCGAATCTTGTAATCTTGTAATATGAGTGGCTCTACAGCCCGTAGAGGGCCAGGGCGTAGATTCTCAGCAACCACTCGTGTTGTGCGTGCTATTGTTCTCTCACGCGTGGAAGGGACCTACAGTTTAATGCTGACTCCGAACGGCGAAGTTGAGAAGCTTTTTCTAGACAGGAAATACTCTTTGAGCATTGTCAGTGACTCGGAAGAGGTGGAGCCTTGAAATATGAAAGGTGGTAAATTCGGGTATCGAACCTGGCACCCTCTGCGTAGGAGTCGACGCGCTAACCCACTACGCCATGTGAGTCAAAAAAGGAAAAAAGGGTCAAATTGCAACTAAGGTCGCATAGCGGCAACCCGGCTTGTGTGGAGGGCCAGGGCGTAGATTCTCAGCAACCACTCGTGTTGTGCGTGCTATTGTTCTCTCGCGCGTGGAAGGGACCTACTTTCTCTCTCGAGCTTGTTAGATGTGACACAGAAAAAATTCTTGATGTGAGTTCACTGACTGCCTTCCAGATCGAAAACCATTACCAATAATTTCATTGCATTTCCAGCCTGACTTTGCCATCTCCTAGGACAATATATGAAAAGCAAATACATCCCACCTTTGATTATACCTATGGAGACTTATTTATATGCGAGCTCTCATTACCACTCATGAAGCTTTCATCACCTTTCGTGATGACATTGGCGAATGCTGCAGGTGTACGAAACACTGAATAGGCTTTCTGTTCTTATCTTAGTGCCAATTGCGTCGAGAACATGTACAGGGTGACCAGAGAAATCCATGTGTCCATAGCTTGTCAGAAATGTTGCTACCACCTTAATCGAGAAGTCATCGACATCTTGTCGGTCAAGGTCTTTGAAATGCGCGGTGGAATAGCGTACTCCTCTTCTTTTTCCAGAATTCATAACGTCCATCAATCATGTCACATCCACAAGCCATCATGTCGCATCCCGAGCCAGTTCAAATTGGATCAAGACAAATGCGTATTCAGGTCGTCATGTTCAGTTCAAAGCCACCAGGCACTCCTGGAATAATGTTCCACAAGCCAAGCAATGTATTCGAAATAAACAAAGACCAGTCGAATGAGTGCTTCACTCTTCACTCCAGGTTCATGGCCAGTGTTCGTTCATCCCTGCAATTCGGTTTGCGATTCAGTGAGATTTCTGTGTGCATAATTAGCTATTGTGTATCCACGACCAAATGGAGTTTCTCAAGGCGCCGCATCAGGCATGAATAAACTGCTAATGCTGATTGCTTGCCCTAATCGATTAGTATGTCCGTCATATGCGCCCATCGACTTAATTACACGCCGCTAAACACAAGCCCTTCCGACAACCCGAAAGGGCATGTAATTACAGCCACTCCAGGCCCAAATTAACATGCGACATGAGCAATCGCAATCCAACTACGGAACATCGGAGATCCGAGCATGTCGTGCTCCCCATCAAATCGGCTTGGAACAATCAATTCAGCCCATCCAATCGATGGCCCACAAGGCATTCTTCTTTCAGTGCTAGCGTACACCGTCGAAGCGGCGGCAAGTGTTTTGCGATACGAAGAATCCACAAACAGAATAAGTACCCGCGACTGTTGATAGGCGGGGAAATTTATTTCGTAAACATTTAATACTACATTCGCAGATGCGGATAAACAAATTCGTTCTTATTGCGTTTAGTGCGGTATAATAACAATATCACGCGGAGTTGAAAAAACACGAAGGTCTGCTACTGAGTCGTGTGTGCATTTGTGCGTCGGAATTTCAACCGGGGGGAGATAAATATTTTGCTCTTGTGGTTTCAGTCAACGTAGTCTGTCATAGTTCGAATAGCCCTAATTTCTTCGGGATCAAGGGATAAGCTATTTTTATTTTTGAAAGAGAAGTCGTTTTGTGTGAAGTGGAACATGAATCAGTCTGCGACTGTGACTCATTGAGGGTATGTAAGCTTTCACTTGGGAGGAAAATTTAAGAGATTGGGAAGTGCATTTCTGTGGGGGAACACAATTTGAAAAGGAAACAAATGACTACAGCTTGTGTTAATCTAGTGAAATGACTTTTTGAGTTTGGAGAGCAATTATGGGATCTAGTGTGTCGGAATGTATTTTTGGAATTTTATGCCCAGACCTAGTTAATTCTGTTGTGGGTCAGGAATTCCAGATACAATTGTGTGAGGTCGTTGTCAAGAAATTCACTTTCTCGCATAGGTTGGAGGAAATCGGTCGAAGCCCGCCGTTGTTGCAGGATCATCTTAGTCACTTTCGAGAGAAAAATTCTGCGTACGATATTTCCTTCTGTTTGCGATGGTGCCGGATGGAGGAAGGGATGCAATAACGAAGTGGTCTATAGAGCTGAAGTCTATAAAGTAAACTAATTCTAATCAGGCTTCTACAAATTCAATGACTAAAGTGCACTAAGACATTTTCCGAGCCAGTACGGAACTGTATAAGTAAGAGACAGTAGGAGAGATCGCTCAAGCTTAAGGCGGCAAAGACGAGATACAAAGAATCCCTACCAGATTGATCGCCGAAACAAGATGCGTCTTGTGGATTAAGACCCACAGCTATCCCGGACTATGGCGCCAAGTTTGCTGTGGAGTGAAAAATTCAAAAAAATTACAATCAGTCAGTAAAAAGAGATTTAAAGTTGAATTCATTCATTGTTCGATAGCAATAATCCGGACCCGTCTTAAACGGCACCCCCTGTAATCCCACATGCCTACAGTTCATTACCCGAATCGATTGTTAAAATTAGCTTTGATAAATGCTAGACCCGATTTAAATGTTGCTTAAGACTTTCTCCTCGAATCGATTTAAAATGTTACGTATACGTCTCTATGGCCGCACTAGATAGGTCTTAAGACTGCCTCCTTGACCCGATTTAAAATGCTACGCCTTCATGGCCGCACTAGACAAGACTTAAGACTGCCTCCTCGACAAGATGTCAAACGTTACGTATACGCTTCCATGGCCGCACTAGACAGGTCTTAATACTGCCTCCTCGACAAGATGTAAAATGTTGCGTAAACGCCTCCATGGCCTCACTAAACAGCTCTTAATACTGCCTCCTCGACAAGATGAAAAATGTTGCGTAAACGCCTCCATGGCCTCACTAGACTGCTCTTAATACTGCCTCCTTGACCCGATTTAAAATGCTACGCCTCCATGGCCGCACTAGACAAGACTTAAGACTGCCTCCTCGACAAGATGTCAAATGTTACGTATACGCTTCCATGGCCTCACTAAACAGCTCTTAATACTGCCTCCTAGACAAGATGAAAAATGTTGCGTAAACACCTCCATGGCCTCACTAGACTGCTCTTAATACTGCCTCCTTGACCCGATTTAAAATGCTATGTATACGCCTCCATTGCCTCACTAGGCAGCTGTTGAGACTACCTCCTTGGCAAGATGTGGGGTGTTACGTATACGCCTCCATGGCCGCACTAGACAGGTCTTAAGACTGCCTCCTTGACCCGACTTAAAATGCTACGCCTCCATGGCCTCACTAGACAGCTCTTAATACTGCCGCCTTGACCCGATTTAAAATGCTACGCCTCCATTGCCTTACTAGGCAGCTGTTGAGACTACCTCCTTGGCAAGATGTGGGGTGTTACGTATACGCTTCCATGGCCTCACTAGACAGGTCTTAAGACTGCCGCCTTGACCCGATTTAAATTGCTACGCCTCCATTGCCTTACTAGGCAGCTGTTGAGACTACCTCCTTGGCAAGATGTGGGGTGTTACGTATACGCTTCCATGGCCTCACTAGACAGGTCTTAAGACTGCCGCCTTGACCCGATTTAAAATGCTACGCCTCCATTGCCTTACTAGGCAGCTGTTGAGACTACCTCCTTGGCAAGATGTGGGGTGTTACGTATACGCTTCCATGGCCTCACTAGACAGGTCTTAAAACTGCCGCCTTGACCCGATTTAAAATGCTACGCCTCCATTGCCTCACTAGGCAGCTGTTGAGACTACCTCCTTGGCAAGATGTGGGGTGTTACGTATACGCCTCCATGGCCGCACTAGACAGGTCTTAAGACTGCCTCCTCGACAAGATGTCAAATGTTACGTATACGCTTCCATGGCCTCACTAAACAGCTCTTAATACTGCCTCCTCGACAAGATGAAAAATGTTGCGTAAACGCCTCCATGGCCTCACTAGACTGCTCTTAATACTGCCTCCTTGACCCGATTTAAAATGCTACGCCTCCATGGCCGCACTAGACAAGACTTAAGACTGCCTCCTCGACAAGATGTCAAATGTTACGTATACGCTTCCATGGCCTCACTAAACAGCTCTTAATACTGCCTCCTAGACAAGATGAAAAATGTTGCGTAAACACCTCCATGGCCTCACTAGACTGCTCTTAATACTGCCTCCTTGACCCGATTTAAAATGCTATGTGTACGCCTCCATTGCCTCACTAGGCAGCTGTTGAGACTACCTCCTTGGCAAGATGTGGGGTGTTACGTATACGCTTCCATGGCCTCACTAGACAGGTCTTAAGACTGCCGCCTTGACCCGATTTAAATTGCTACGCCTCCATTGCCTTACTAGGCAGCTGTTGAGACTACCTCCTTGGCAAGATGTGGGGTGTTACGTATACGCTTCCATGGCCTCACTAGACAGGTCTTAAGACTGCCGCCTTGACCCGATTTAAAATGCTACGCCTCCATTGCCTTACTAGGCAGCTGTTGAGACTACCTCCTTGGCAAGATGTGGGGTGTTACGTATACGCTTCCATGGCCTCACTAGACAGGTCTTAAGACTGCCGCCTTGACCCGATTTAAATTGCTACGCCTCCATTGCCTTACTAGGCAGCTGTTGAGACTACCTCCTTGGCAAGATGTGGGGTGTTACGTATACGCTTCCATGGCCTCACTAGACAGGTCTTAAGACTGCCGCCTTGACCCGATTTAAAATGCTACGCCTCCATTGCCTTACTAGGCAGCTGTTGAGACTACCTCCTTGGCAAGATGTGGGGTGTTACGTATACGCTTCCATGGCCTCACTAGACAGGTCTTAAAACTGCCGCCTTGACCCGATTTAAAATGCTACGCCTCCATTGCCTCACTAGGCAGCTGTTGAGACTACCTCCTTGGCAAGATGTGGGGTGTTACGTATACGCCTCCATGGCCGCACTAGACAGGTCTTAAGACTGCCTCCTCGACAAGATGTCAAATGTTACGTATACGCTTCCATGGCCTCACTAAACAGCTCTTAATACTGCCTCCTCGACAAGATGAAAAATGTTGCGTAAACGCCTCCATGGCCTCACTAGACTGCTCTTAATACTGCCTCCTTGACCCGATTTAAAATGCTACGCCTCCATGGCCGCACTAGACAAGACTTAAGACTGCCTCCTCGACAAGATGTCAAATGTTACGTATACGCTTCCATGGCCTCACTAAACAGCTCTTAATACTGCCTCCTAGACAAGATGAAAAATGTTGCGTAAACACCTCCATGGCCTCACTAGACTGCTCTTAATACTGCCTCCTTGACCCGATTTAAAATGCTATGTATACGCCTCCATTGCCTCACTAGGCAGCTGTTGAGACTACCTCCTTGGCAAGATGTGGGGTGTTACGTATACGCCTCCATGGCCGCACTAGACAGGTCTTAAGACTGCCTCCTTGACCCGACTTAAAATGCTACGCCTCCATGGCCTCACTAGACAGCTCTTAATACTGCCGCCTTGACCCGATTTAAAATGCTACGCCTCCAGGGCCTCATTAGACCATTCCTAGACCTGTTTGAGCATTGTCAGTGCAGCGAAAGAGGTGGTATTCCATCCAATTTCTCTTTACATTTCCTGAACACTGTCCGCCATGGGTTGTTATACTACACTAGACTTACATCAAATTTTCACAGTACTTAGACTGTGATGTGTACTACAACTGGTGAGCTCTCGTCGCTATTTCTTAGAAAATTCAATAAAGCGCCATCAATCGGGTCCACAACTATTTTTTTTAATCATCTTTTTCATACCGCCTTTGTACCGTAACTATCCGCGCTTTGAAAAAACCGATCTAACAAGATATGACTCAAGCTCAGGTTAGGTTTATTCGCAGACTTGTTAAAAACCTCGCATATCTTCTGACACGTACACGCACAGAGTTCTCTTCAAAGTCCAAAAACTCCACTCACTCAAATGTTATATCACGAAAAATCATAAATTTCTCATTAATGACATAAGATGTTCAAACTATTTATGGCCGACGCGACGTGGCGTGTTTTTCAAAAGTCAAAAACTGAGAGAAAACAAACCGGAAACTTGCCAGCCAACTTCGACTGACTGCAAAGACAAATACAGATCAGTTAGTACCTTCAAATTCCACTTGACTTTTGATTAACTCTTCCAATTAGCACCACCAATTCGAAGAGAGTCTCTGCGAATCGACAAACAGGTTTCAAACAGAAACAGAAGAACAACCAATCCCACGAGCTGATTGATGGGATGTTTTCTTCAATTATCTGAGATGCACAAAACAAAGGGAAAACCACACGGGCGGCATAATTAAAGGTCTAAAGTCGAGAAGAAATTAACAAGATCGAAAGTGAGTGTGTGTCGATTAGAGTCGTCTCATCACATATTGCTAATAATTGCTTATGTAATAATGATTAATTTATGGTGAGTTAACGTGTTTGTGGGTTCAGTGATCTCCTTTTTTGGGAAAGCAGAAGGGATGCTGGTATGAGAAGTGACAAGTTCGCAAGACTTTTTTTTCCTCTTGTACAACCGATGCCCACACCGCGACCAAGCTAGATCTATTGTGTCGAAGGGTTGGAGTTAAGACAAAAGAAAAATCACTTCCCTAATTAAAGATAGAAATCCTTTGAGCAATTTTTCAATTCCACTGAAGTGAATTTCTCACTATGGACGATTATTGCTGGACATTCACACATGATGTGCTCGGAAGCCTCATCCTCGTCGAGGCAAAGCCGACAAACCATGTCTTGACACATGTTTAGTTTCTTAAGTTGATATTTCATTCCGCAGTGGCAGGTAAGAAAGCTTGTTAGCAAACTTGAGCTGTCCTTATTAAGGTGGAGTATTTCCTTATATGAATGAGGCCTGATTAATCCCTTGGACTGCCTAATACCATGGCCATCTGTCCACTGGTCTAGGCGAAGTTTGTTGTCCCATTCATTAAGCAGAGTTGTAGCCGATGTCCAATTGATACTGCAGACAGGTTCTGGATCGATGAATGCTGATTCAGAGCCAGCTCGTGAGCTCATCAGCGTATTCGTTGTCTTCAACCCCTTTATGTCCACTTTTCGCGATCCGACATGACAACATCAAAAAGCGTCCCGCAACAATGTTGCCTGACCGGCATTGTACAAAATATGTCTCTACTAGGGATTGTACTATAGCTGCAGTATAGCATATAATAAATCTTCCTGGCGAAGATTGGTAGGGGATTTAGGCCGACTATAGCTTCTAGAATTGCTGTGATGCAGGTGCGCATGGTACCTGTAATTTCAAGACAGGCAATTAGTTGCCCCCGTTGACATGCACAGTTGGCTTTTGGAGTGTTTTTGGCCACCAGACGATGGCCGCGTATGAGATGACGGTCCTCGCCAACATTGTGTACAACCAATGTATAATTTTGGGAGAAAGACCTGCCGTTTAGACGTCTATCGGCTCAGAGTGCTCCAGTAGCACGTTCTGCGACTGACTTGATGTGTGAATTCCAGTTGAGTCGTTTGTCCAGGATTACTCCAGGATATTTGATTTCACTGGAATAGACCAGAGTGATGTTGTTAATTATTATGGGTTCAAGGTTGATACATAACCTCCTTGAGAAAGGCACCAGAATGGTCTTGCTGGGAATGATAGATAATCCTTCTAAGCTAGGCCATTCTACGACCAGAGGAAGGGAGAGAGACCCCACCACCCTGTGGGCATCCTCGACCTTAGTTACAGGAACCGACATTTCGCCGAAAGAGTTAAGTCCAGTGGTTAGTCCTTACTTCGATGCCTCGGCTACTGATCGCTCTTCTGATCAAGTCGTACCCGGTGTTATCGAATTCATCCTCGATGTCGAGGAAAGCACATAGGGAATGCAGTGCGTTCTCTATCTTCTGAACGAGATAATGAAGGGCACCTGTTGTAGATTTGTAAGGCTTACCTATGTTTTAGCTTGTTTCCCCGGTTTGAAACTGCTCCAACAAGTGAATATGGTATAGTTAATCTTCTCCATAGCGGACACCAAGTCATGTTCGCAAATAGAGGTGTCCCTTGTAGAGTGGTGTCCGTAAAGAGAAGTTTCACTGTGTTGAGCGATATTGCAATCGAGTGAAACTAAAAACGTAAACTTTAATCTTGAGTGAAAGAGGGACTGGCCAACAATCTGGTGAATCAGAGAGGACGTACATTGGCAATCAACTTCGGATCGTGAAAGGGTACGGTCGTTGGTCTACTCGTGGTAGAAATTCTCCTCTAATAACTGTATTTCAATTACTCCTGAAAATCCATTCCAACTTCGATTGTATACTGCGTTTAAGGCGGTCATGTTGACTGTCTTCAAGTTGCCTCCCGTCAATGTCACTTTGAATGTCAGAAGAAAACGATCAACACAATAAATCAATCCCTTGGCTTATTGATTGATGCTGTTACACTTGTTTTTGGTGCTGATAGTTTGATAACTTTGGAGACTCGAAATGCGTTCAGCCCGAACTATAGCTACATGAAGTCTCAAAATTATAGCGCAAGCTCGAAACAAGATGCACCAGCATATGTAAAGACCCTCTCATCACACAGTAATGTAAAAAGTCAAACGGAAGGACAGTTGTTCAGGCCGCTCGGCTGTAATCCTCAAGAAAGTGGTAACGTCCCTAGACTCTTTAAAATGGTCACGATACCACCATAAATGTTTCAAAATATTTTCCTTCATACGCCCGTGGGTAGCTTGATGCCAGATTGTGTTCTCTTACAGGGATCTTCCATTTCACAAGCTAAATTTACTCTTTTGCGTGATGATACTCTTTGTTGATTGGAAACTAATACCTTTCATGTCACATTCCCTCGGCAAAAAGTGGAACCGATTAATTACACAAACTCACGTATTCTTTCGGTAGCGCGTTTCTGCAGCCACCCCGTGTATTTGTTGGATACCAGGTATTCCCGTCTTTCCTTCGTCGACCATTGGACCACAAAAAAATGGACATTGTTTGAAAATAACTGCGTTCCAGAACTGCACCGTCTTATACACAAATCAACTGGCATATGCCAGTCACTTCCTTGTTTTCTCTTCCGAGAAAGGAGTAGTTCGTGGATGAACTTGTGCAATTTCATCCCGTTTGGCTACTGCGGAGACTGATTCCTACGGGTTTTCTTTCACTATTCCTAGTATTCGTTGAAAGTTTTGACGGATCTTCACTTCCAGGATGACGATGAAGGAAGCCAGCCATTGGCTTTTAAAAAACTTCATTGTTCTAAATATTCTTAACTTCGGTTTATTAAATGTCGTCGAAATCTCGAGAAAACTGTGCTGTTTTTCATGGATTCCAATTGATAAGGCATCCAAAGCACACTACGTTGGCTTACCTTAACTTCTTTCGTTGTGATGCCAAAAAGAGGAAAAATAGTGTAATATAAGTAAGAAAAAGAAACAGTCGACATATACAGCACGGGTCCTGATCATTTTCACTTGCAGAAATAATGGGATTTTTTTGTGCTGCGGTGTTCTATTTCTCTTAGCCCAAGCGTGATTAGCGACAAATGTCAAAGACAAAGGTGATCAGTTAGCAGAGGCCTTCAATCACGGAAGAAGTGTACAGCGAACGACGTGACAGAGCATTTTTCATTTTCGATGACCTGGCACACGGCCAAGGGATATCAGTGGTCGGACTCATTCTGGTATATAGAGTCGCGATTTGGTGAACTTCGCTCAAAAAAAAAAAAAACAAAAACATCATCTGCCAACCGAACTCCCACCGGCGTTGTAACCGGAATGTGTCTTTGGAATATACGCCTCTAAAGCGATAGAATTTTTACTTATATGAGGTAGTCCACCACCTATTAGCTAAGGACTGGAAGTGTTCATAGATGATGTATTTGAGGTGGTTGATTGGTTGCTCACCAATTCAGTGGTGTTAACGGGTGTTAACGTAAGGTCCTTGCTTGGCTAGCTCGTCGGCAATCTCATTTCCTTCTTTGTGGCTCTGTACTGCTACCCAGAAGAGAATGATTTTTCTAACTGTACTGACTTGGTGGAGTTCTTCCTTGCACTATTGCACCAATTTAGAGGAAGTGGTTACTGAGGAAATGGCCCTTAAGACAGATTGGCTGTGGCTGCAGATAGCTGCCGCTCTACCATAAGGGTGCGTTAACGACTGGATGGAGCAGTTGGTAGAGTGTATGTCCCTGGTAAGAGGGATCCCCGGTTCGAATCCCAGTGAAAACAAAGTTAATACGCTTGTATCTGGTTTTCAAATCGGCACTATCACTGGAGTAGTCAATCAGTGACTACTACCACTGTGGGTATCACAATGGACCAATACCTTACATAACCATAAGGGCGGGTATTGGTAAGAAGCTTACACGCTTCTCCGATCGCCAGCATTTCAGCTTAGAACATACTCCAGTGATCTGAGAGGGGGTAAGTAGTAGGTGTGAAATCCGTCGAAAAGACCGCTGAGCCTACACCTTGCTCTAGCTCAGAAATTGGTATTCCGAAGGAAGCGACTGGGTTGTCCAGTCCTTTCTGGATGGAAACCGGCATTGTAACGACCTGTCGAAGTCTCACTTAGACAGGCACACAATACTGAGATGTCACGTGTTGGGCCTTCTTTCCTCCGACGATATAATACAGATAAGGACGGTGGTGGTGCATGTGCCCAACCGGATCACCTCCATCTGCTGTTAAGATGGAGAGCACGTCCGCATCAGCAGCTCTGTTTCGTCCATCATCCTTCAGATTGAGTGGAGCAGGGAGGGCGCACGTGCATTTTTTGTTGGTATGGTGAGGAACTGCCATAGAAAAACAAGACCGCCGAAGCTTGGAGCACATGGGTCGATGGACAGTGTCGCTTAGGTATCTGTCTCCTCCGACTGTTGTAAGAAGTGTATTGAATTCCACCCGAAAATGGATTTCATCAAGAACTGAAGTTCTGTCTCGAAAATTGACTAATTTACAAGAAAAGTGATGATTATTGGACACACGATATAGCACAAAATTAATATCAGGAGTCATTTCCATCGAGTAACAAGACACTACCGGCCTTGGACAAAGAATTCGAGGGTAGACGCTCCCCTCATCCATTGGTTGGCAGCTCAACGTGTTGTGTTCTGTGCTCTTGAAGGAGTTTCAAAGAATGTCGGTCGGAAATAAATTCAGTCCCTTCTCAAAAAAACCCATGACCAATCGAATCGAAAGGAATGCGTGTTATGCTTCTCTTTCCAAAAGTTGCACACTCATTTTTTTTTCACCCTCATTCTCCCTCTTGTTGGCCAACATTTATTTGAAAATTTCTCTCGGCACCTTCGTCCGAATTGTTCGAATTCACGTTCATGCAGCGCAACTGACTTTTATTGGCGACCGAAAAAACTTTAAACGAGAGTTTTCATAGTTTAATGCCCCAACTGCGACCCCAGCTGCGTTCCTGTTCAAATCCATGCAGAAGAGAAATAGAAACAAATCAAATGAAAAAGCACACAACTGACAGTCCAAAACATCACAGGAAATTGAAAGAAAAATCCAATTTCTGCAACGTTGTTCACTTGTGCTGGATTTTTTCTGCCTGTGCTCTTTTCCCGGTCTCTCTCTCTAATGGATTATTTAAATTCGTGACAAATGTCAAATTCGTTTGTCAATAAATTAAGTCAATTCTAAATTAAATTTTGATGCGAAACATTGGTTATTGGAGTGACTTTGGCTTTGGCATGCTGAACCACCGAATGCTACGTGACAATTAAATTCGCAACAAACGATTGGATACGGATTTGATTTTGTAATTTTACAGTTGATTGCTTTAATTGCATATCCATGCGAGTTGTTCCACCACTGAACGTCCAGTCTCCAGTTTAGTCCGATTGAATTGAGAAGGGGGGAGGTCGAAAAATGTCATGTGTGGCAAAATCCAATTTGATGGTCAATTAGTGGCTTGCGGGTTATGTTTTGACACTTTAGCTGGGATTGTTAATTCTCGATTCTACGATTATTTATCATTCATTGCGGTGTGCAGTGAATTATTTAAATTAAAAGTAATTGAAATTGTCGTTGAGTTAGAAAGCAAGGGAATCAAACTAGTTGTGACATGGTAATCCTAATTTCGGGGATGTTTCTCTGTGAGGGCCCTTTCTAGAATTCACCTTTGGACTACAGACTGTGGCGTCGACATGAATCCTATAAAAACGGAACTGGGGCGGTTTACCACGAATACCAAAATAGATGCCCTTAAGCTCCCAGCTCAATAATAACGCTCCTCCCTCCTTTTCCAGTGCGTAGTACCTAGGTGTCGATCTATATCACAACTGGAAGTCTAACATAGAGAACCAAGTAAAGAACACAAGTGCAGCTTTCTATGTCTGCAGTAAAACTTTCGGTAGAAGGTGTGGTCTTAAACTAAAAATTACCCTTTGAATGTACACAGCCGTTGTCCGTCCCATTTTCACCTATGGCTCACAATATTGAACCCGCCTCAAGCAAAACATTCAACTTAAGCAAGCTCAACAAAGTGCAGAGATCGGCTGGAGTCGGAACTTTCGGGGTGATGAGAACATGCCCCACCGAAGCACTGAACGAGATCCTACACCTCCTCCCATTGCATCTTCAGATCAATCACGTAGTCACGTGCAGCACCATCAGACTCAATGAAGCGAGATGTTCTTCAGCTAGACCGCGCGGCCATAGCAGAGCTCTACAACTCCTACCTGAGCACCTAGCACCTGCTCTCATGGACTAAATTACACCCACTATAGTCTTCGACAAGTCGACACAGTGCCGGTTTACATCCAGAGAGGACTGGACAACCCAGTCGCTAATCTCGGAATACTAATTTCTGATCTACGCAGATGGTTCTGAGCTAGACCATGGTGAAGGCTCAGCGGTCTTTTCGACTGATTTCAACAACTGTAAGTCTTACCGTCTCCCAGAGCACTCGAGTATCTTCCAGACAGAAGTGCTAGCGATCAGAGAAGCGTGTACACTTCTTAATGATAGAGCCGCAGCTATCTGCAGCGACAGTCAAGCAGACAGAAGGGCTATGTCCTCAGTATTCACTTCGTCTTAATTATAAGGAAGAACTCAAGCATACCAGCAGGAGGTGCGGAATCAGTCTCCTCTGGGTTCCAGAGTACAATAACATAGAGAAAAATGAGTTTGTCGACTAACTGACCAAACTAGGAGCTTCCGGCGACGCTCTTTCCTGTCCTTAGCCATTATAAAGTGGACTAGGACATCGAAGTATAGATTCTCTCGGAAGACCTGGCCCTCCTATGACTGATGACCTCCTCAAAAGAAATCGCTCCGAGATAACTAGAGTCGTGGCAGTATGCACATTGCACTGTCCCAAGGTATCCACGCTGCTAGACTAGGAATATCGTTCAACCCACACTGTCGCCGTGTCCTCGACACTCTCTCAGAGGAAAGTCTACCCCACTTTCTCTGTGACTGTCCGGCACTAGCCAAACGAAGACATTTCGCATTCGGCAAACCTTTCCTTGTGTGTGAACCGGTGCACGCATGCGTTGTTTTGACGCCTGGTGCCGCAGAGCGGAGTCTGTGATGCCGCAATAATTGAATGCACACATGATGGTTTTTCTCGCAGGACTCAGTCTGCAGGTCGTGTTTGGCTTGCAGTTATAAAAAAGAAACAAGTAATATTCGCGTACCTAGTACCTAGTGCACACCTGAACGCTTTTAAAAAGAAACAAGGTTATTGGGTGCATCCTTTTGTTGATCGTCGGCTAGCGAAATTTTTATTTTTTTTGCCAGTCATGGTATGCCTCGGAAGCAACACTCTTTTTCTGAAACCTCTTATTTCATTGATAAGTGACTCTATCGCAAATGTTTGACGACTTTTTTGGACTTTTTACTAGCGGCAAAATCACACATTGTGTGCACTTCTCAATAATAACGAATGTAGTGAAAGACGCAACTGCGTCTGTGGTGACTCAGCGATCTCGCGGAAACCTGCGAGTCTTTTTAACAGACGGGAGATGCTGCAGCGTCATAGCACGTGTTCGTGCACCAAACAATTTACTTGTAAGTAAAGTGAGAAACAGAGCCGTTTCCGCTGCGGGACCGCGGGTTAAGATAACGCATGTGTGCCCCGAGCCGTAGTGGCCTCTCCGATATCGCTAATCACAGTACAGATATCAAACATATCAATTTCTTAAACTCCACAGGTTGGACTTAGCCAATCCAAAGCAACCCAGCAACCCTACGAGGTGTGGTACCAAAAAGGCGCCTAATGCTCTACCTTTACCGAGATTGAGCCCAATTGGATAGTCAGTTAAACCAACCAACCAACCACGTGAGAGCAGACAGTCCCAACTCTCTCATCCCAACAGTCGTTTTATATGAAACAGCAGATTCGGGAAAAGTCCCCCCCACTAGTCCATCTTCAAAAATGCCCTTCAGACTCGAGAAATGCAGGATTCTCACTGCTCCATCAATGTCAGTGAAGAACTCACCGAGACCTTCAACGGCTTCCCATCGAGGGTCTGAGTCCGAGCAATTGCCACGTTTTCGAAACCCAAGCTTCCGTCTGCGATTACTTGATCGGATATTCGGTCTTGTTCTTCTTATCGAACCAGGAGACTCGCATTTTGAGACCCTCATAGCTGGAGCTCTGGTATCCGTGCGCTTGATGTTGACGACCCAATTCAATTGACGGATATAAGCTTTCCAGACTACGTTCATATCCGAGTCCAGCTCATAGAGTGCGCGCTTGTGTCTTGTAATCCATTCGCCTTCGCCGCAGAAGGAACCATATGTCAGACGTAGAATTCAACTTTCCAAGACTCGAAGAATCAGCTCTGCAGTTTTGCTTATCGTCCAGCTTTTGGCTCCATATAGCAGCGACGTCGGATCTCCACTGTGCTGTCGTTTGTGGATCTGTCATGTGACTTTTAGAGGATCATTCTTGGAATGATGGTACAAAACTCTGAGACCAACACTAGAGCCACGATGCGCCAGAAGTCCGTGCATCTGTTAGAATAATCAGATTGGAAGAACGCAGAGATCCATTAAAAGAGAAGACGCTCAAAATTCGATGTACTCTAGGACTTCGTCCAACTTGGCTATACAGTGGGCAGTATGCCGTATTAACTTTAAAAATATCAAATGCAGAATAACTCTTGGCAGCCTCAAGAGGCAATCGTGTAGCTCTCGAAGGATCAGACTGACTCCGTTCAAGACTTTGACTATCACAGTAGTACTGTAGGGCGCAGAGGCATGGACAATTTCAAAAGCGGATCGTTACAGGGATATGAGCCTAGCCACAAGTCTAAACATTCGATAGCTAAGGGGGCTGGACAAGATGGCTCCGGCCCGAAGAGTCACGATTCAGAACTCATGTCAGGAATGGCATCAATCAACTTGATGTCCAAAACAGCCAGAGATCGCTGGATCTGGACAAGCTTTTTGGCTGTCCACCAAAAAACGAGGTCCACCTTGGACTGCCGTGCCAAGGGTTAGTTGGGTTAAGATGGCGGCCATATCATAGTGCCACCGACAGAATTCTGAGAAACAGAAAAATAGCTGGATAGCTAAGTCTTGGTAAGAGATGATTGCAGATTTCCTTGTTTTAGGAAACAGTTGAACATGTGTACAATTTCACATGCAGCTGAGTGTTGATCCTTACTTCATGGATGCCTTTCAGGATCTCTCCCGCGTTCTGAGGCTATATGGAGGTTTGGTCCCTTGTGGACTCATCTAACCAGAATCCACGCAGATTAAGATCTATCAGACTGTTCGGAGTTGATTTCGCCGTAAGAACCAGATTGTGTTCATAGCAAACTCCCCTTAAAAACGAATACATAATTTGAAAACATTAATTAGCTCAAGCGAAAGACCCTTTCCCCCGAAGCCACTTTGTTTGTGTATCGCAGTTCCTTTCGGGGTCTTCTCGAATGCGGGATACAAGAAAAACAAGGCGAATAACTGACTACGCACTCGTTTAAATTGAAAACTAACATTTTGCAAAACTTTTCGCATTCGCCGTGTACGAGTGCCAGGTCTTGTGATTCCCGATTTCAATTAACTTTTTCCTCGCTGCTTTCGCCTTTCGCAATCAGTGAAGTTTTTCTATTTAATTGTACGAGAAGTGCGGCACCCGCCACGCCACACCCAGGACGACTCGCAGTCGCCGTTGTGCAAACAAGCCGTGGAAGGAGGGAGATACTCCATTGATTTCCCTCTCTTTGTGTTGACAACCAATGAACGTAATTAGTCTAATACTCACTCACCGAAGTGGGTACCGCGAGCTCGCAACCACACACCAAGCCACATGCGATGTCAGCTGGCAGGGGGCTTGCCAATCGATACACGTAACTTTTGCGTGATTAAACCACTTGATATCGGTTTCGGTAGAGAAGATGTTTATGAATGTCCTCCCACGTGTCTCGGCGTTAGTATGTACATAATCATTTCGAGTTGGGAGTGAATAAATTCATTACTGTCAACTGCGAGCACAGGAATTCCATCGACTGACAAATGCCGAAGGGCAAACAAAAAGTTCGAACCGTTCCCAGTCGAGTGGGGGCAGAGTCATTTCGATGGTGACAGCATCTCCCTGAAAATTTCCACAAGATGTAATTCGATTTAGATCCTCCCCCCACCCCCACTTATCTTTGTGATTGTTGCGAGATCTTATCCGCGAGGTTAGCACCCAATTCCGCCCCCGGCTGGGGGCTGATACCGTCGTGGGGTTGAAACAAGCGCGAGCTGCTATAATGGTGACATATTTTTATAGGTGACAAAGCAAGTTATGTATTTTTTGCGCTCTGAAAACAACGAACTCATGGAAGTGCTGATGTCGTCATGATGACACCCGTGGAATGAATTTCGATTTTAGTGGCATAAATGGAACAGAGTGCTTATGGAACTTTTGTCTTTCTTTTTTTGCAGATACTCGTACGTTGGCAGCGTCTGGTCGGGAACTCTTTACGCGGTAAGTTGAGTTTATGCGGCGTGGGGGTTGGGATTGAGTTTTGTGAACTCCTTGATTATGCGATAACGAATTATGGGGCGCATTGAAATTTGGCTTTCATTTACTCGAGCGCGGTATTATTTTTAATCATGAGTCAGGATGCGGTATATTCTTGTTTTATCCGAGTGATGACAAGCTGGTGGTGGCAAAATAATTTGATAGGAGTAAAGCTTCCGTAAAGATTCGTCTTCAGGCTCTTACTCCCACTTATAAGGATGTGCGTTAACCCCCTCCCCTCATTTATGACGGCAAACACTCAACAGGCTCACCTGAGGAGTATCTGATCTCGAAACGACCACCTTGAGAGCACGTTCTTTTAAAGATGAAATGGTTCCCCAGCGATAAGCATGATTCGATGTGTATTGTGTGTACATAAAGACCTGATGAGGACGTCAGACTTCTCGATATCCGAAACTTCCGATGTGGCTTATGTCCCTGTTGTGGTAGACTTCGAGCCAGGCGAACACGGCCATAAGGGACTTGTACGAGTCGGGAAAAAACCCCTTCAGCTCAGCTTGTGATGCCACTAAACGGTGGCTTATACGTAACATTTTACATCGGATCAAGGAGACTGTCTTAGGGTTCGTCTTGCATGGGCACTGTGGCGTATACGTGACATTTTACATCGGATCGAGGAGGTTGTCTTAGGGTTCGTCTTGCATAGCCACAGTGGCGTATACGTGACATTTTAAATCGGATCGAGAAGGCTGTGTTAGGGTTCGTCTTACATAGCCACTGTGGCGTATACACGACATTTTACATCGGGTCGAGGAGGCTGCCTTAGAGTTCGTCTTGCATGGACAGTGTGGCGTATACGTAACATTTTACATCGGGTCGAGGAGGCAGTTTTCAGAGTTGTCTTGCATAGCTACTGTGGCGTATACGTAACATTTTAAATCGGGTCGAGGAGGCTGTCATAGGGCCTCTGTGGCGTATACGCAGAGGATGCTGTCTTTAGATTTTCTTTGCATGCCCACTATGGCGTTTGCGCACAGGTTCATCTCGGACGGTAGAGCCCTTAGAAGAAGAAGTCGAGAGGGAACGGTACTGGAGTCGGTAATCATGTGTTCTTACCACCATAGAGTCGTGTCTATGTCTATGGGTGGATTTCTTGTTTTCGGGGTAACAATGTTTTCTTGGCTGTTACTTCTTACTCCTTTTACAACTAGCCCCACACTCCCCTTATATCAGGCAACGGTGTTCATGAGCTTCACTAGCAAAAAAATGTCGGAAGTAACTAGGGCTTCGCAGAAGGGGAGATGGAGACATCGAATGCCATAATTAAATTCTTTGGCATGCGGGAAATTCAATTCAATTCAGGGACGTTCTTCATGGTTTGCTAACAAAGTGAGAGATCTTTCCAATAAGAATGGATGCGTGTGATCTGATAATTTGATTAACAAACGGCTGCCTTCCAATGACTCTCCTTTTAGAGCTCTGTGAATGTGTTCTTCAACAGCCACAAACAGATTCCACATCCACAGGCTGTACAATTAGCCATCAAATGTCGCCAAAGTTTTATTGGGTTCCCCCCTGGAATCTACCCGGGCTCTAAGATCAGGCACTGGACCCTGACAAGCTCACTGCCGAACAGTAGTATGTTCGAATTAAAAGACTTTTGGAGATTCTCGTTAAATCGGACATCAGAGTTGAGAGTCAGAGAGTCTATTCTCTAAAGACTGCAGTAAGGAGCAATAATGATGCCAGAATAACTAGTTCCACTCTGTGTTTAAGTAGTGTTAAGTAGTTCGACTATGCTTTTTTCTTTCGATATAGACTTGATCATTTCAAGTCTGCGGTAAGGCACAGACGACTGAACAATCCCTTGATTGAATGGATATATGTTAGAGGAGGAGATATAACCACGAGCTATACTTTTCTGCAGAGATATATTAACAAGGAGTCTACGGTCCCGAATGGATCCACAATGACCTCCTAACGAAGCTCTCCGAGCTTATGGCGATTGTCTGTCGATGTCTGTGGTCTCGCCTTGTCCTGGTGGAACATATTTCCTCAAAGCTGACCGCTTCTGAGCAAATTGCTTCCTTCTCCCTAGGAAAGATACGTTTCCTTAAACAGATTATTGCCGGACATTCACACATGATGTCCTCCGAAGTCCATCCTCTTAGAGGCAAAACCGATAAACCGAGTTGACAACACATGTCCCAATTCAAAGTTTCGCTGTAGGAGACCCTGCCAACCCTACTAACGCACAACAAGACGTTAATGGCCGGCTATCCTCTTGATTTGACCACTTGATGACAAAAAGGGATCCACTGTAAGCCACCAGACATCATTCTCTACCAAAATGGGTTGATTTTGTTGCGATTCAGAAGTGATTCGCAGATGGAAAGAGGTTGCATACATCGAGCTTCTTTTTATCTTGAGCCTGGCTGAAATGGTACCAAATGGTTTTTTTGGGCAATGCTTAGCTCCTGGGCAATCGAAACAGTGCTTAAACGGCGTTCGGACACGACGATTTCCATGATTTTGTCGACATTTTTGACAATTGGCAAGAGAACAAATGTCCCCGGTCCTGAAGACTCAGTTAGACCAATAAGTTAGGGAGGAGCTAACTCTTCCTCTCTTTGCTAGGACGGAGATCAGAGATTCTGCAGAAGTCACTTTGCGGTTAAACATGTTCCTTTGCTATTTTCCCACTTCCTGGAACTGTTTCTGTACCTTTCGTGGAAAATTCAACAGATTACATCTCCCACATACCTAACCATCCTATGAGACCGCTTAATCTATACATAATGACACAGCACATGAAACACATTTTTTGTGGTATTGCGATTGCGTTTAATGGAGCACATGAAATACGAGTACGTAGATTAGAAACGCCTTCCGCGAATATCTCTGCATTCGCAAATGCATCCATTAAACAAGTGAGTTCCCGTGTATTGCATTGCGGAGTTTTCATTTTGCCTTGTGCAGTATTTTGCGGTGCATTACTACAGAAAGCGGAGGTAGTCATTTCCACTCTCACTCGAAGTAATTTAAATCATAAATTCCGTTCTAATGCACGTCGTTAAGCTAAAAGGATGATACGATACGATTCAACCTGGAAAGAGTGTTTGCTGGAATTTAAGCATCTGTTTGAATATTCATTTCTCGGAATTAGGATGCGCTGCACACATGTGGGGATGATATTCTCATTCAATTCTTTTTTAATTTCCACCATCCACTCAATTAAAGTGCACTCTTGACCTGTGGTATGTTGGCATTAACTGCTGTGTCTGTTGAAATCAGTTCCTGTGGAGTACTCTTCAATTTTTAATCAACATATGGCTTTCGGCTTTAGAGAGAGGGAAGACACTTGAAGATGATCGAAAGCAGCACGAAACATTTAATCGATATTTTTACATATTTCGCGGTGGATTTTCACTACTTGAACACTTTGTTCGAGTGCGGGGCTATCAATATGCACGCAATTCAATGCGATCCTTCTTGTTGAATGCGCCAGGGAATTTTTAATACATATTTTGGAGTGTGGTCCCTGTAGACAGTGAAGTGAAGTGTGTTGAAATCAAGTATCTTCATATTGCACGAGGAACAAAAATTATCTCTTTCCTCAATCGACTCAACCATCAACATAAACTATCCTCTTGAGTGAGTGAGAGGGTGGCCAACGATCGGTTGAATCAGAGAGGACATGCATCGTCTGTGGATTGCGAAAGGGTACGGTCGTTGGTTAACAATATTCTAACACGAAACCTATCCATGCCCCCCTCAGACAATTCTAACTCATGGTCACTAAACGACCTGGACTGTACTGAGACAATGGCTACCCTTTCTCTTAATTGTTCAGAATCTTAAAGCGTGACAAATGACAATCTATTATGGGTGGGCATTCCACGTTCTCAATATTAGCGTCGTCCCCAATTAGAAATCGAGTCCCCCAAGCATTCTGTCCTCTGTGCTATTAAACGTTGCTTGTCAGGTGGTGCCAGCATGCAGCCCAGAACCAACTCGCACGCAAATAAAGAGGAGGACTTAAGAGGAGAATACAGGACAGAGAGTGGGAGTTATTATTTTTTTTTATTTTCTTGATTTCTCTAATCTTGCAAAAGTTCCTTATTTGTCTCGTATAGTCCTCCATTTTTCTCAGTACATGTGGATTACGTTTATTATGAGTGTTGTTTGTCAATGAGATAGAAGAGACAATGTCATTCCACTGAAACAGGTCTCCATACCCCCATCAGACAATTCCAACGCATGGTCACAATTCAAGCGTTAATGTGACCCAAAGTCAATATCCGCACAAATTTAATACACAAGCCAGAAGATAAGGAATAACCCTTCCGAACCCAGTGAATAATGGTTATGGTTTGCTCAAAGGCAACAGACATCGCATCCATATCAATACAACAAGTCGTTAGCATACATTTGCAGGGGATAACATCTGAACCCCGAAAATATCGTCAGGGATGATGTAACATTTCATCAGCTGCCTCCACCCGCAGTCTTTGAAAACGCATTTGTTCCGAGGGAAACGCCAACCGTATCGTTACGGAATGCCCCGCCATCACGTTGCAATTTATTTACTCACCCACGTCGTTAGTCAAGTCCGCAATAAAATTCAGTCAGCTTTTGACGCAGATTAGAACACAGAAATCCTTTTCAGAACCTGATTTATGATAAGAGGACTCTGATGCGTGGGCTCTTTCCGTCACAATGTGTACACACAATGTCCTTGTGGCCGCATTTAGAACTCAAGTAGGACATGTCGGACAAAAGCGATGGCACTCTCCGTGTGCTTTGATAAGTTTTCGTGACTGACGTGACATCCACGTAGAAGTATGTACACTTCACCATTTAGACAAATGCCAACATGGCACACTAGATAAACTTCAGCTATGTGAAACAAAGACGATTTGATCGAGCGTCTGCTCCGTCGTTGAATGTGGTCTAGACACACGAAACAAGAGAGTTGTCAATGTGGATCTGCTCTTATCGGCTCCATGGTTTCGTGAGGATACGAAATGTGAAACAAAACATCGACTTTGGATTCACTTTGAGTGCATGAATGGTTCGCAGAGTAACTGTTTAAATTGACTGTCTGAGGAGAAGCGTATGATTTCCCAATGGAATTCCCATTAGGTGAAAAGTTCAAATTGAAGTGGATTGTCGTGTAGGCTGTTTCAACCTCGTCTCAATCGACAGATAGTGATCCACTGAATTGGTTTATGAGGTACGAGGGTTGTTGGATAAATATGTGACTTTTTGAATAAGAGGTGTTTTTCGTTCAGAATTTTTTCCTATTTTCCTACACCCGCCAAAGTAAAAATTTTACAAGGCCCTCAAAATGGGCTTAGGATGACCTCTCTACTTGAAAACCCCTTCTCTTGAGGAATTTATCGCGGGGGTCTGGATCTTAAAAATGTGCTGGGATCGGCAGGAACTCGGCTTAAAAATTGTTCCACACACGCCAGAGAGCCCCTGGATCGGCAGGCACTCAGCTTAGAGTGAATAATATTCCACATACGCCACAGAGTTCGTGGATCGGTAGACACCCAGCATAAAACTGAGAAATATTCCACATACGCCAGAGAGTCCGTGGATCGGTAGACACCCAGCATAAAACTGAGAAATATTCCACATACGCCAGAGAGTCCGTGGATCGGTAGACACTCATCATAAAACTGAGAAATATTCCACATACGCCAGAGATTCCGTGAATCGGCAGGCACTCGTTTTGAAGCTGAATAATATTTCACATACGCCAGAGAGTCTTGCTTATAATGTCAATAGAAAGGGTCTGTCTGCCAAGTCTGCAGACTGTGTAATCTGGAAACCACCTATGCTGCCAAAAATGAACCTCTGTAGATGGATTCATAATGGATAATTGGTTCACTGTCAGACCACGGGACACTGTGTTCCAATAATGCAAAGTCCTGCATCACTATTTCCTTTTACCTGTAAGCTGACAATTAGTTTCTGGTGTCCAGAATCCAAAATTTCATTTCAACGATTGACAATTGCTTAAGAACGTGCCGAAGCAGTTATAATTCCTTACTTAAGGTTCTTCATGTACAATATGCACATGCATTGGAGAAGCTGCAGGGATGGTGAGGAAACACAGTATATCCAACATCTGCTCTGTAAATGCCCAGCTCTAGATAAGATAAGAAGTCTAGTTTAGGAAAGCATTTCTTCATTGAGCTGTGTTGAATTGAAAAACATCTTAAGATTCATACATGGTTTTGGCTGGTCTTAGTTTAACACTCACTAGCTCGGGCACAATGGACCCAACATGTTAGTCTAAGTGTCGAATTAAATACCCCTTATACTATCAATATTTCAAAAAGAGACTTCATGCGAAAATGCCTACTCATTTTAACCAAGCACCTAGTTTTATTCTGTGTGCAACACAGTCGTAGTGTCATTCTACTTAAACTCCCTTCGGTGTAATAAAACTAAATCTCACTTTAATTGCCTTGTTTGATACAGAAATGCGAACCCTCTCACGACAGAAGATGTTCGACTTTTATTGCAAGCCGAACAGTGCCTCCTTTCAATTAATGTGTATTCATATCTACGCCCATGTCAAGCCCTCAGAACCTTAAAAAGTTCTCCCCACGGATAGGAAACTTTTTTT
This sequence comes from Eristalis intricaria, assembly GCA_964034865.1. Classification (NCBI taxonomy): domain Eukaryota; kingdom Metazoa; phylum Arthropoda; class Insecta; order Diptera; family Syrphidae; genus Eristalis; species Eristalis intricaria. The sequence continues at coordinate 39,780,830 of OZ035874.1, read as the reverse complement.
ATTAACGGCGTAGAGCATTAAATTTTACGATACCTTACCATCGCAAAATGCTCTTAGATTCCCTACTGGAAATGAGAACTTTTAAGGTCGTTACAGCGTCGTTTAATAAAGTTACGAGATTCCCTCAGTTGAAATGTGTACAGTAATAATAGGACCGTAACTCGAAGTTAATGGGAAAATTGATACTAAAAATAGAGTCGTACGAAGAGTACATTAGTCCGGACGGCAAATTTCAAGTATTTTTGTATTTTCTGAAATAATTAAAACAAATATTTGAATTAACAGAAAGGCTTACGTTCAAAATAAGCGCAGTAAGGCCGTCTTTACAAGGTAAGGACGGTTTCTGCACACATGTTGCATGGGAGCTTTTCGTACCATTTTCCTATAAGCCTCGCGGTTGATGCGACGAATTAGAGCAACAACTAAGGGAGTGTAACCACTGTGGTAAAACTCATAGTAAAGGACATATGGAGGCGCCCAAAGTAATCAAAATCCTTGGACGAATTCGAGAGGAAGCACATAACAATAATCCCCACAAGAGATATATCCCACAGACTATGTATAAAGTCTGTAACCAGGGTGCAGTGGAAATGTACACATCCCAATCCAAATAGCATGAAGCCACAGGATCAAGCGTGTACGCTAGTTCGCCGGAGATCTCCGAGCCCTTCGAGGCAGAAGTAACGGCTGTTCAAAGGCAGCCCTCTGATTACCAATGAGTCCGATAATCGGTAGATCTTTTGTTTTATATCATACGTGGGTAATCAGATGGCTATAAAGGCGTGGGAAATAATACCTATAAATACCAACACGATGAGACTCTGCCGCGTATCACAAAAGGACATAGCGGATAGATGCAACCTTATTTGGATCCCTGGGGACAAGATTTTTCTGGGCAATGAAAGAGCCGATTAATTAGCAAGAAAGGAGGCGGGTCTTATTTCGTGCACACGAGAACTCAAAAATGATTTGGCGTGGTATCGCGTAGGCAACCGGTGCTACTTCCCTTAGACAAAACAACTGGGCTAAAATCGTGCTCTACAAAGCTCTTATTTTGGCAGTCCTGCTATATAGAGCCGAAAACTGGATGGTCGACAACGTAGCAGCGTTGATTCTTGGTGGCATCAGTAGAAAACAATTATTGTTAGATATTTGGTCACATCTGCAAGAGTGAACGGAGCATAAGACATGTCAATCAACTCTACCAGTTGTACATGTCAAAAATGTGGTTGTAGCCTGGAAGGCAACAATTCGTAAGCAGCACTCGGGCACATTGACATACATTATCCAGCTAAGAGGGTCTTCGAATACGAGCCTCCTGGTTCGAGAAAAAGGAGGATCGGGGCTGCAGTGTAAAAGTCAAAGCATGGCTCAGATCATCCAAGGGTCATTGGCCCGTGAAGTAACTTCTCTTTAGGGTCACCCCTCTATAACCTCTCTAACATCGCTCCTTACGTATAATTCGTCAGGTCCCTGCATGAAGGTATCCATGTATTGTAACCCCTTCAGAACGGACAATCATGATGGTCCCGCTGCTGTCCGGTATAAAGAAGTTTCACTGTATAAGGTTAGGTAAGTTAAGAGTGGTTGACTGTAGAAGGTAGTCACACATCGGCTAAAGTTGGCTAAGTTGGTGCTTGTGACAAAGCAGTTAAGCTAAAGCTTAGGCGTTTTAGCTCATTGAGATTATTGAAGACCCACGACTTGCCCGAGAGCTACAGCATCAGAGGAGGTGACTCGTGACTTCTACTTCCTTCTCCGTCCATGCACCTTCTGCAGTTTTGATTGTACCATTATGCGGACATGAATGCCAATTGCACAGTGTGAAGCATGTCAATTCAAGGTATAAGTCTTTTCTTACTTTCGATTTTGCCTGTCGTGGATAAGGAGTTTTTTTTAAAGTGGCAGCAGTGTAATAAAAGTGATAATATATATTTGAAGCAAATAAGTCAGAATAACCTATTGATTGTGGTCGCCGTGGCGTATTGGGTAAGTGCGTCGACTCCTACGCAGAGGGTGTCAGGTTCGATACCCGAATTTACCACATTTCATATTTCACGGCTCCACCTCTTTCGAGTCACTGACAATGCTCAAAGAGTATTCCTGTATAGAAAAAGTTTCTCAACTTCGCCGTTCGGAGTCGGTATTAAACTGTAGGTCCTTTCCACTCGTGAAGGAACAATAGCACGCACGTGACGAGTGGTTTCTGAGAAGCTAGGCCCAGGTCCGTTTCGGACTGTCGCGCCACCTATATTATTATTATTATAAAATATTGATTAGTACTCTCTGTAGGATGTAGACAGAACACAGGACTATACGAACCATTAAGCATAGACGAACGAACAAAAAGGACGAAAGATAGGAGAATGTCAGAATAGGTAATTACAAGGAGTGGTTACGCAGACGCAACGAAGCTGTCGACTTGGAAAGTGTAAAGTAATGAGGTTTATTTAGATGTTTTACAGTATAGTCCATATTTCCTTAATAATATAAACAAATTGAATTGTTTAAAATTCGCTTTGTGTTTTTCCTTAATGACAAAACCATCGAAAAATAATAATAAACCCTACTTCTCAAATTTAGTGTATTTTTATCAACATATTGATTAAGACTTTGTCGCTATGACAACCAAACCTTCTTCAATTTCATGGTCCATAAAAAAGGAGTACAACCGAGTATAACCCTAAGACTTTGGTAATTTGAAGATTTTATTATTAACTTTAAATAGTGAGAAACTTAAGTGCAGCGCAACATTCTTTATTATTTTCTTAAAGGTATCAATGCCCTTTTCAGGGCAATTCCTTCCTTTACGTGAAGACGGTGTTTTCATTCATATAAAGTTAAAATCTTTTAAATCAGCAGTTGTGCAACTGCCGCATAATTGATATCCAAAAAGTCAATGACCCTTCTGGATAAAGCTGATCATAAGAAAAGTCTCAAGTATGGTAAAGTCGTTTATATTGTTCCATAAAAGATGACTACTCCTACAGGCGTAAATCTGACGCTCGCCCCCACATCGATGCAAGTACGAGTTGTAGTACTCTCCGGACGCTCAATTGCTTGATCTATTTAACATTGAGAGTGCGTTGGTGCCCTCTCAGCACAATACCGGTCTCCCACATCTTCTCTCTGGGAAGATATTGTGAAGATCGATCTGGGCATCGGTGTCAGATGTATTATTGTGTCCAAAGAAGCCAGGTCAATAAAAGATTATAAGCTAAAATAATAAAACGCAATTTTCTTTTAAATACAAAGAAGTAATTAATTATATTTAACTTTTACAAAAAGTACAAAAAAAGAAAAAGTCACAAGAACGATTATTAAAAGCCGAACATGATTTTAAAACACATTTCTAATCGAACTGAATGATTACAATTAAAGCAAGATTAAGGTCTTTGTAGTAGATGCCACCCCTTGATCTGTCTTCGATCTCTGTGTTCTCTGTGTACATGCGCAGGGGATCAACCAGCGTCCGGTTGTCCAGCATCTAATCCAATCTTGAAGGAAGGATGGTTGAGAATTTCTTCTCGAAGACAACTTGGTGTGGTAGGCGGTCGGTGTCCTAAGGGAGGCAGTTGCATTTGTTAAGAATGATGTAATTAAGAGACTATGAAATTCCCATAAATTTTCCCTTAAATTTCAGAGATACCATAGGTGTTTAAGGGCATGACATAACAAATTATACACAAATTTATAACAAATAAATTATTATAAAGAAATTTAACTACTTTACCGACATCAAAAACAAACCAAACAAATCTTTAAGTGTCAAAGAAGAAAGGGTAATCAATCATTTTGAAATATGAACATTCGGAATAACCCTTGGTTGGCGACTATATGTGTTGAAGCGATTCATATAAATTTATATATCTCAAGGTGCTATTGTGGTTGCCGTGGCGTGTCGAGTCCTACGCAGAGGGTGCCACGTTCAATACCCGAATTTACCACCTGTGATAATTCAAGGCTCCACCTCTTTCGAGTCACTGACAATACTCAAAGAGTATTCCTGTCTAGTAAAAGCTTCTCAACTTCGCCGTTCGGAGTCGGCATTAAACTGTAGGTCCTTTCCACGCGTGAAAGGACAATAGTGTAGTGGTTGCTGAGAAGCTAGGCCCAGGTCCGCCTCGGACTGTCGCGCCATCAATATTATTATTATTATTAAGGTTCTATTCGAGCATTTTATTCATTATATACAAAATTTACAGTCCATTTGGAATAAGAAGTCAGTTCCTCAACTCCTTGCTCTTTAGCGATTTTCAACATACTTCAATAGGTTTAAAGTTCAATCCCAACACAACAATTTTTCCAGTAAAATCAACAACACCACACAACTCTCAGAGGCTGTCGTAAATGCCACTCCCGCACTTGGTCAGTTTGATTCTCTGTTTGTTGCCCTTCCACTCAGTGTCTAACTGCATCGTCAACTCTCGTTCAAGCTGAGGTCATGGAATCCACTAACTCACTTGAATACCAATGCTTTTAAAATGGTGCTTGCCATTAGGTTAAAAACAAAAGTTTCCCTTCTGAGACTTGGTTGTTGGTTGACACTGTCAAGCCTCGGTTGAAGCTGAAGACGTGCCTGCTTGGATTGCCCATGAAAATAAAGTGCTAGGATATCTCCCAGAACCACAGATGATAAATGCTCTCTCTGTGGCAAAAGAGGTTTATTTCACTTCCTGCAAAACTCGAATGTCTATTCCAAGTGCTACATTGGCTGCTGTAAAGCAGTGTGTTGTTTTTTTTTCTGTTAGCTCCAAGCTCCATGTCGCTCTGCCTTTTATGACCATTTCGTTTCACTGTCAGCGCAACAAAAACCCTTTTTGTGTTTCACGATGAATGAGGCATGTCGTTGGAATGGAGGGCACGGCATTCCCAGGACAATGGATTACAATACATGTGTGTGGGAGGATGCATGCGACGAAATGGCGGCACACAGTGATTGCTGATGAAAGGGTCATATCTATCGAGGTCGTAGCAATCATAAAACAATTGCGAATTCACTGTCTGCTCGTGCTCGGTGCAGTTTCCGGTCTCACATCAGCCAAATGAGTTTTATGTCATCGCGTCACATCACGTCTCACCGCACAGCGATTGTATGACGTTTAGGCAATCAAAATGTTTCACATGCAATCGTCTATGGAAAACATGTTAATTTAATTTATCGAAAGGATTCGTTTTTCGAATAAAAATTCACTCTAGGGGAGGATAACCGGCATCCTTTTCCACAAATGCGACGTCTTCTGAGCGCCGAGGAGGAAGGCAAGGGCGGCTCCTTGAACTCCGAGCGAAGATGTTTGCGAGAAGGAAATCATCAAGGAGTGTGTACTCACTGCATTTGTGCAGGGTAAACATGAGCTCGTTTTTTGTGTGCTTTTCGAATATGAATTTGAGATGGTGCAAATCTACTACAACTCGGTCGAGAGACGAGTTGTCTGAGGAAAAAGCCACCTGGAGCTTATTCTGGTCATTAATTGGTGGCGAGGGGCTATGCTTGTCTTTGACTGTCGCCTAATTGTATCTTTGCATCGCCATGGGGTGTCGCGTCTTGGATTCACTTGGGATTTTGTCAAACGATATGCGGTGAAGTGGTTCACACAGCGGCCTTGCGGTGAATTTCATTTGAAGACTGACATGACATTTCTTGTTCTACGTTGTCTTGGGGGACATACCACGTTGCTCTGTTAACGATGGTGTTTTTAGCTGGTGCGAGTGAATCACAGAATGTTGGTTCGGACGTTGCATGAGCAACACCATGACATCAGCCAATGTTCCCTTCATGGCATGCAAAATGTGTTACTAAAACGCGGATAATTGTTCTTTCAATCTGAAGGACATACTCTGTTGTTTGGGAAAAGGGAGAGAAGACTTTATCTATCTGTTTAGAGGGAGAACAGTAGACATCGGTGTTGGGAACAGTTTTCATTAAATTTTCGCGAGCAATATGTCTCTCATGTTCCTTGATTGCATCACACATTGGTGGAACATTTGTGTCGACTAACATTAGATGAAATATGAAACGAATAGGGGATGCTTGGGCTTTAGACATTCAGCCGTCTTTGACGGGAATACATTATCATATAAATTGTCATATCGGCGAATATTGGCAAACAGACCTTGAGCAGCCTTGATGGCTGATCTTATCTGAATTCGATGGAGCTGATGTGCGTTCTCCAGTCAGCGAAGTCATAAAAATTATATCCATGTGAAATGAAAAAAATGTATGAAAATTAATTCGGCTTCAAAATAATAAGTGGAACTCCTTGCAGGTCCACGAACAAGAATCGGGCTAGTTGCTAGTTTTTATAGACTTCTGAAGGAATAACCCCATCCAGACCGGGGGCTAGGAAGTTCTGAAACTATTAATGGCATAGCGAATCCTATGCCGGAAGACTACTTCAATATAGGAGAACAGCATGAATTCTCCAAAGTGAGAGTAGGCTTAGGTTGGTAGAAGGGTGGTTTGACAACCTTAAATGTTCGGCACACTTATGTCAACGTTTTGGGTTCATTGTGCCCTTGTTAGATTGTCTTATACTATCGTGAGACCTACTGGAGTCTTTAACCAGCCAGATGCGCACAAATAAATCTTAGGGGGTTTTTGGGTAGTAGGCTTTGAGTAGGCTTGAAAGTAGTAGAGTAGGCTTGCTGAAATTGACGTGACTGCCTAGTAAGTGAGGGTACTGAATAAGTTTAAGACATTCAATGTTTAAAGAGCTCAACGAAGAATTTTGGCATTTGTAGCGACAAGGGACCGATGGGCAGGCCTCTAATCGCGTAAAGCGACAATCGTCTCGCGCTGGCGTTTCGACGATAGTTCCTCTTCATGTAAGCATAATAAAACGATAGCGTCTGATCGTTATATCGTTTGGCCTGCTTCGCGTAGACTGAAAACTGTCATTAACTATCCTCTCGACGTCTGATTTTTAGCGATACCTATTTCAGCATCGTCTCCTATTAAATGAGAACAAATTGTGTATACATATCTAGTTCTGCACTTTTGAGACAATATCTAGAGTGATAGCTCGCATTTGAATTAGTTTTGTTCGCAAACTGAAATGAGAATGTATTAGTGAAATTTGATAGGAATTAGATCACAGATGTCATTTTTACGTGGGGGATAAAATTTTCAGATCACTCAAACTGTAACAATAGACGAGACGATAGTGATGGTCTTACATGAAGCAAATCATAGACACTATCATCGAAAAGAATCAAAAGGTAGGCAAAGTTACGTGATGACAGCCCAGCATGATCCACAAACGGGGTCGCAGGGCAATCCATTCCAGGCCACTCGGTCCTCCGCCAACGACTCTAACAAGTTTTACACTTAGTCTTACTTACTTACTCCCCAACCTGACATTCACTGTCATTCAAGGCATGAGTCGCCATGATGATTCGTGACTCGTGATCAAACCATCGAATTGTACCTTTCTCTGGTCGAAGAATCGCTTGCCCTCCAATGAGATCCTCGCGTACTGCCGTGTCTCTCACTCTATCATGGGGAGTAACTCCCACAACATCATGAAGAAATCTTCTCCACTGCTTGTGTTGCATAATAATTCAATTAACAATTTCGAAGTGTACAGTTTCTCATGTTGGACATGGTCCACTTCATTCAATGTTTATTTTTTGTGCATACATTTCTGATTCGCGAGGAATCAGTCTAAATTGGGTACATTTTACGTTAAACCGAAAGCGTCACTTCTTCTATCTCATTTGTGGCTTGCCTAGTATAAGGGGAACAGTGTATTCCGTGCTAGCAACTGTCAAACGAATGTGTAGACACAGTAGACTTAGGTTAGGCCGCTTTCACATTCGTTACAATTCTTCGGGATTTTTTCAAATTCTCTTTTGTGATCTCAAGCAACTTTCACACAGGAAATCTTTCAGTCTCTGCAATTGAGATCTCAATTCTGACCTTTTTCTGCTTCCCACCCTCTCTCACACATGCGTCATCTCTTTCTCACACTGGTTGCCGTGGCGTGTCGACTAATACGCAGAGGGTGCCACGTTCAATACCCGAATTTACCACCTGTGATAATTCAAGGCTCCACCTCTTTCGAGTCAATCACAATGCTCAAAGAGTATTCCTTTCTAGAAAAAGCTTGTCAACTTCGCCGATCGGAGTCGGCATTAAACTGTAGGTCCTTTCCACGCGTGAAAGAACAATAGTGTAGTGGTTGCTGAGAAGCTAGGCGCAAGGCCTCCTCGGACTGTCGCACCATCAATATTATTATTATTATTAAGGTGCTATTCGAGCATTTTATTCATTATATACAAAATTTACAGTCCATTTGGAATAAGAAGTCAGTTCCTCAACTCCTTGCTCTTTAGCGATTTTCAACATACTTCAATAGGTTTAAAGTTCAATCCCAACACAACAAAATTTTCCAGGAAAATCAACAACTCCACAAAACTCTCAGAGGGTGTCGTAAATGCCACTCCCGCACTTGGTCAGTTTGATTTTCTGCGTGTTGCCCTTCCACTCAGTGTCTAACTGCACCGTCAACTCTCGTTCAAGCTGAGGTCATGGAATCCACTAACTCACTTGAATACCAATGCTTTTAAAATGGTGCTTGCCATTAGGTTAAAAACAAAAGTTTCCCTTCTGAGACTTGGTTGTTGGTTGACACTGTCAAGCCTCGGTTGAAGCTGAAGACGTGCCTGCTTGGATTGCCCATGAAAATAAAGTGCCAGGATATCTCTCCGAACCACAGATGATAAATGCTCTCTCTGTGGCAAAAGAGGTTTATTTCACTTCCTGCAAGACTCGAATGTCTATTCCAAGTGTTACATTGGCTGCTGTAAAGCAGTCTGTTGTTTTTTTTTCTGTTAGCTCCAAGCTCTATGTCGCTCTGCCTTTTATGACCATTTCGTTTCACTGTCAGCGCAACAAAAACCCTTTTTGTGTTTCACGATGAATGAGGCATGTCGTTGGAATGGAGGGCACGGCATTCCCAGGACAATGGATTACAATACATGTGTGTGGGAGGATGCATGCGACGAAATGGCGGCACACAGTGATTGCTGATGAAAGGATCATATCTATCGAGGTCGTAGCAATCATAAAACAATTGCGAATTTACTGTCTGCTCGTGCTCGGTGCAGTTTCCGGTCTCACATCAGCCAAATGAGTTTTATGTCATCGCGTCACATCACGTCTCACCGCACAGCAATTGTATGACGTTCAGGCAGTCAAAATGTTTCACATGCAATCGTCTATGGAAAACATGTTAATTTAATTTATCGAAAGGATTCGTTTTTCCAATAAAAATTCACTCGAGGGGAGGATAACTGGCATCCTTTTCCACAAATGCGACGTCTTCTGAGCGCCGAGGAGGAAGGCAAGGACGGCTCCTTGAACTCCGAGCGAAGATGTTTGCGAGAAGGAAATCATCAAGGCGTGTGTACTCACTGCATTTGTGCAGCGCCACTCGGTCCTCCGCTAACGACTCTAACAAGTTTTACACATAGTCTTACTTACTTACACCCCAACCTGACATTCATTGTCATTCAAGGCATGACTCGCCATGCTGATTCATGACTCGTGATCAAACCATCGAATTGTACCTTTCTCTGGTCGAAGAATCGCTTGCCCTCCAATGAGATCCTCGCGTACTGCCGTGTCTCTCACTCTATCATGGGGAGTAACTCCCACAACATCATGAAGAAATCTTCTCCACTGCTTGTGTTGCATAATAATTCAATTAACAATTTCGAAGTGTACAGTTTCTCATGTTGGACATGGTCCACTTCATTCAATGTTTATTTTTTGTGCATACATTTCTGATTCGCGAGGAATCAGTCTAAATTGGGTACATTTTACGTTAAACCGAAAGCGTCACTTCTTCTATCTCATTTGTGGCTTGCTTAGTATAAGGGGAACAGTGTATTCCGTGCTAGCAACTGTCAAACGAATGTGTAGACACAGTAGACTTAGGTTAGGCCGCTTTCACATTCGTTACAATTCTTCGGGATTTTTTCAAATTCTCTTTTGTGATCTCAAGCAACTTTCACACAGGAAATCTTTCAGTCTCTGCAATTGAGATCTCAATTCTGACCTTTTTCTGCTTCCCACCCTCTCTCACATATGCGTCATCTCTTTCTCACACATTTATAGCATGCTTCCAAGACCCAACATTGAGAATATATGAATAAAGCAACTCGAAGACAAAACGAAGAAGGATAAAAGAGAATACGGAAAATCCAAAAGCAAACGCCTTGCTAACAAGATGGAAGAAAGCTGACAAAAGTTTCCTGTGTAAAATCGGCCTTATATGCGAGGACATATCTATAATGCATCCAGTCGTGAACATCCACCCATAGAATGGTTTCTAGAGAGCAAAGCCTATATCCTTTCAGTTGAGTAGAAGTCCATATCGCACGCGTATGGTGACTATAAGGCCCACTCTAGTCAATTATTTTGGGTTCGATAACTTTTTCTTAAGTTTTGTTCGCAAACTGAAATGAGAATCTGTTAGTGAAATTTGATACGAATTAGAGCACAGATGTCATTTTTACGTGGGAGATACAATTTTCAGATCACTCAAACTGTAACGATAGACGAGACGATAGTGATGGTCTTACATGAAGCAAGTCATCGACGATATCATTGAAGTAAATCAAATGGACGATAGTCGTCTGAAAAGTTACGCGATGAGAGCCCAAGTGGACATTAATGACTCAGTATGGATGACTCGGTGAGCATCTTGCAACAGATGGTTTTCCAAGAACCGGTCTTGTTCTTCTCAGTTTTGCTTAATTTTTGAAGTTTATGTGCGTTGTTATAGTGATTTTTTCTAACTAACAGATAACAATGAGCAAAATCCAATAGTAACGTATCAACAATGCTTGACCTAGAAATGGGTGTAACACAAGGATCTATATTGAGTGCTTTGATATTAATTCTACATGGTAACGACATGTCCAACGTAATAATATAGCGTAAGACAATTCTGCTTCTCAACAATGACGCCACGATAACGCAAAAGACGACAATGAGACGATGTGCAAGTTGATGGATATAATACTTAGTCATTAATGGGAAACGACTCGACGAATTCACTTCTGTTAAATAACTGAACATCATTGTCGACATCATTTACATTTTTGATAACATGTGGATCATGTTTTGAAAAAGAAACAATTTAATTATAATAATACGGTTGGGGAACTAGGAAGGCTCTTAAACTAATATGCGGCTCTCTTGACCTGACCACATCTCGTGCAACTATCACCTGCATGGAACAGAACAGAAAAATGTTAACACAGCGGGCAATCAAAAAAAATCTGTACGCTGTAAAAAATATATTCTATAGATAAATAAGAATCATCTAAACGGGAACAAATTGTCAGGATATTCCAAGTAGAGAGATTTTTCAAACTTTTTAAGGGCATATGCCACTCTAGAGGCCGAAATAAATCAGTTGTCCAATAAAGCGTACTTTATATACACATCACTGACTGTATACGAAAGTGTTTTAATATCATTAAAATTCTTCATTTATTTTCATATATTTTCAACTTACGCGTTTAAAGTTTTGAGTAGTAGAAAATAAATCGTGAGCATTTTGGCAAGAGGACAATTCGTAAACGACAATTCGAATTTTTCCAGACCACAATCTCTTAGGGCATCATTTTTGAGGTCTGAGGGTGAACTGTCCCCCCAGACAATAGGGTAAAGGGCACATATAACTATTGTGGTCTCAGTGCTATGTCATTGGTAGGTTCACTACACATTTTCACCAACTCCATTCAATTCAATTCAATTCAATTTAATTCAATTCAATTCAATTCAATTCAATTTAATTCAATTCAGTTCAATTTAAACTAAGAAATTACAGAGGACCTTAGACTGGGAATGGAGAGGTCGATATCTTAGGCGTGTTACTGAACCATACATTCCAAAAGCATTCGCCTCACCAGTCACATCTGCAGTCCTGTGTACTTCTCCCTTTTCCTCCCACATGGACATCCATTCGAAAGTGGTGGCTTGGATTGTATGTGGTTTTATTAGTCCTGGATCAAGAACAGCGTCATCTGTTCGGACAATCCGGTGACAATCAAATCCGTGGCCCGTCTCACGATCTTCCCCAAGACGTCTGTTAATTCGAAGGTGTCGCTAAGCATTTCAATATAGACACAGCTTTTTCGGGTTTGTGATTTAAGCCCATGGACTTGGCAGATGTGGTACGACTTGGTCAAGAGAAAATCTAACGACTATGGTTCTCGGAAGGTCCCACTGTCTTCTAGCGATACACAAACGCACCATGTGTCTTAAAACAAAAGAAATGTAGCCAACACTTCATTTCAAACGATAAACTCTGCTCACACTAACTAGACCCTCATCCAGGGCTCTCTTTTGGCGTCAAGTACATGCGTGGATGATGGGCAGGAGACCACACATCATCTCCTTTGCTCACACTGTTATTTGGCTTACCCGTAGGAACACATATTTAGGGAACTTTTTTTTCCAAATAATTTTAGCGAACTGAACGACATCAATTGAATCCTAATAGACTGCGATCATGTAAGATGCTTACACAACTCCTTGCAGGTTTACAGAGGATTTATTCAATCCGTTCGGTATCATAATGGACCTATGATTTACTGCAATCTGCAGCCAGCCACTTCCACTCAAGCTAATCTGACATTGTCGGTGAACTTGGGTCTTTCTTAGGCAGATTCATTAAATGAAGCCACGGTAAATATCAACCCACCCAAGCGCAGAACGCCCAACAGACACAGATCCCACGTGCCAGAGAGCCAATGCCATGAGAACAATTGACCAAAAAAACACTCCAATTAATTATTAAATCATCCGTATTTCCCCCAGAGATTAAAGCTCTCTTCTTCCACGGCCCATATTCCAAAGATACACACAATTCCTGATTTCGACAAACTTCCCACTTCTGGCTGAAAGAACAAATAAGTACATTTTTCGAATTTTTGTGCTGCAGCACGCTGTGAGCTAATCAAATGGCTCCAATCGAAAACGTGACTTTTGCTGCGAACAAAAATCACCCCTCGCAGTTTTATTTCAATTTAAAGTGCATGAATTATAGGACAGATCGAGCGTAAATCACTGAATAATCGCACGAGTCGTTCTGCGAAATGTGTTATTACTGCCGATGTGATAATTGCTGCAACCGCAATTGAGATATTTTTGCATTGTTTACTCTGCAATTGTAAACAAACAAAGAACGCTGCGTGCGTGCGGTTATTTGAATGCATGGGTTTTTGTTTTTCGACTGTGTGGCAAGTGGAGTGGAGGTGGGCAGATGGTCGTCAATTTATGTTGTTCGAGTCGTGAAGTGTCTTTACCAGCAGACATGGCCGCACAAGGTCGACTTCTGTTTGGGCAACGTCGAACGCCCAATTACGCCCGGCATGGGTAATCGGAAGTTATATTTAGAAATTTAATTGGCGACCAACGCCGCTATTTCTAAAATAAGCACGTCTCTTTGAAGAACCGTCAAAGCGTTGGCCGAGCAAACATAATCAAACAAACCATTTCTGTCATTATTTTTGATCTCATCAAGGAGGCAGATAATGTTTGCGTGTAGTGGCTCTCTGGGGCTATGTACTCGAATGTGGGTTGAGCTACACTGGACGTGGATGGCATCCTTTAAAGAAACGCCAATTCTGGTCTCAGATGGGACTTGCAGGAGGTCCGCCGTGTATTGAGACTGTAAAAGCCAATTGATTAAGTTGAGTCTTTACAAGACCTTGATCCCCGTCCTTATCTACGGCGCAGAGGCACGGGCTTTAACCAAAACGGATGAATAGGCTCTCCTTCCATTCGAGAGAAAAGTTCTGCGCGCGAACTTTGGTTCTGCTTGCGTTGATGTCATTTGGAAAAGAAGGTTCAGCCACGAGCTGTATGAGCTGTACAGCCTAAGATGGCTAGACCAGGTAGGGCAAATCGACAACTTATTTCCGGCCCGAAGAAACTTCAACTCTGAGCCTGGACGACAGGACAACAGAGGACGCCCACGAGGACGCCCACCATAAGGTGGCGCACATTAGTCGAGGGAAGCCTCAACTGGATTGGTGTGAGACAGATGGCGAGAGATCGGGCCGGCTGGAGACGCAAGTTGCGACAGGTCCACCCCGAACTGGAGAATCCTAAGAAGAAACTTCCAATTGGAGTTTCCAATGACCAGGACACCCTCGAGCAAAATGGGGAGCACCTATGTCGCGGCATTGGTTTCAAAAGAGTGTCCCAAAATGCAAGCATATGAGAGACAGTTGACTGGAAAGTCTCTTTGAGCTGATAACCAACACAAGCGATTATCAAACTGTGTCGTAGCATCTTCCTGATGGGTGAACAACAGCATCTTGCGACTTTTTGATTTCGAGACTTGATCGAAGAATCGAGCAGCTGTGAGGGTATGGTTATAACAAGTGGGTATTACCTACCACTTCAGCCAGGGCAGTGCACTCAAGACTCAAGGGATAACATTAAGAACGTGGCCACAGTGGCGTAATAGGTTGGCAGTAGCGTCTACCGAGAGTACACGGTTAACAAAGGAAGTGACCGAATCGCGTCTTGGAGAGCAGTTGAAATCAATGAGCCAGATATGTTGAGGGCCACCGACGAAATATGGGAAGTAGTGATGTGAATGAAATAGTCTCATATTGATTTCGGAAGAAGAGTCCCAAGCTGTTCCGTCAACTCAAGGAAAAAGAAAAAGTTCAACAATACGTTGGGTATCACTGGAGTTGCGCGGATTATGAAGAGGATGAATCGACTATTTCGGAAAAAATAATCACCTAATGTCTCCTTCGATAACCTGCCGAGCTAAGCTTTATTTGAGTCAGTCAGCTTCGTCACTGCGTCAACTGAGTCACGGAGTATGATCGACTACACCCTAGGTCTGCTGAAGACACATCTATCCTGACGAATCATAATCATCGTCTTTGGAGAACTGAAGCAGTGGCTTCTGGAAAATTACATGAGGCAGGGCATAAAATGAATACCTTACGTGTCTCATTGAAGCTGAACAGCGGAATACACTGGATAGACTAAGAGACGGCGGTCGACACAGAATGATTAAGCTTCTTCCTTAAGTTTGTCTAGGCTCAGCATCAGATTCCCATTCCTGCACCAAATCCACGAATGATTTCGGAAATGCAGATCGTTGTCATACATGACGACACAATTTATAGGTCTCATACCGCATTTAACAGCGTACAGGTCAGTTTGAAAGGTCGAGGTAGTCAATATCCATCATCAACGTGCCTTTGTTGAAAGGACAGGCACCCCAAGTTCATCTTGTTAGAGCAAGCGTACATAACCTGAAGCGATACAAGCAAAAACTGGTGCAAGTTCGCACAAGTTAAAGGACAGGCTTGAATTTGGTATGTCGCTACATTCGGGCGAGTTTTCAAAAAAACAAAAAGAAAACTCGTGAAAAGGAAAATCCTGAAAAGGGGCAGAGACTATATCTATGGTGTGAAATTAAGACGGAGGCTCTGTCAGCGGTCTAGTCGTTGAAATGTGGGCTGACAAGAGAACATCTACGCAGAAGATGAGTAAGGGGTATTATCTCGTTCCGGTGTCCAGTCAGCTATGACAGATCGCGTGGTGGGGAATGTCCATCATGGTCCAGTTACATTAGCCGGGAAATGACAACCTCTTAACAGATTTATTAAACAAGTAGAAGCTCTGAGACTCAAAAACACTCCGACTGTGGTTCGAACTCACTGTCGGTCACTCAACCGTTCTTAACAAATTCAACTCCTTTCAACGATCACCTACTACTATATAATAATAAGGGTGGCGCGACAGTTCTAGGTGGACCTGGGCCTAGCTTCTCAGCAACCACTCGTGTTGTGCGTGCTATTGTTCTTTTACGAGTGCAAGCTATCTACAGTTTAATACCGACTCCGAACGGCGAAGTTGAGAAGCTTTTTCTAGACAGGAATACTCTTTGAGCATTGTCAGTGACTCGAAAGAGGTGGAGCCGTAAATTATGATAGTTGGTAAATTCGGGTATCGAACCTGGCACCCTCTGCGTAGGAGTCGACGCACTTACCCACTACGCCATGGCGACCCGCCTACTACACCAAGCTGAAAAAGAAATCCTTGAAAAGCATCCTTTCCAGATCGGATTGGAGGATCTTCACAGTCGGAACGAGTACAGACGAGGGACTTATGTTGCTTCTCCGTGAAGTTCTCTGATTAAGTCTTCCAGGCAGAAACCACTGCGATAAATGAGGGATTGTCCTTGGTTCTCGTTCAAGGGGCGCCAGGACATTGTAACATGCCGGACAATTGCAAAGCCGATGAACTCGATACGTGTGGTACAAGACCTTATAAAACAGGAGGAGTTCTATATCCCATGCCAATCTTCACAGCCTGCCATCAACACAAGTTGCACTCATTCAAAACTATCAAACAAGTGGCTAGAAGGCACCAACTGCCTCAAAACAAAGAAAATATGGCCAGCACTTAATCCAAAGCCATCACTTAGTCTGCTAAGACTAAACAGACCTTCACTCATCCTCTCATACATTCATGCCCGCAGGATGAGGCAATAATTTCTGCAGAAGTTGCTTGGATAAAGAGGAGGTAGAAACTAAGTATCACCTCCTCCGCGCTCCGACAAGTAGTATGTACTCAAATTTAGTGGCCTACTATTTCAATGATCTCAACGAGCTACATATCTCCAGCATTAGCCAGTTAAACCGCTTCCTCATCAGCACATACCGCTTTAACCACAGTGGCTCTACTTCAACCGATTTATCGTTTTGGCTCTGCAGCAAATCTTGTCCATACAAGATTGAGAACCCTCATTCATTTGTTTGTTTTGAAAGCAAATTACTGCGAGAACATCACTCTTCAGCGCCTGCAGGAAGCAGGACGAGCATGAATCAGCCAGTTTAAACGTAGTCATGGCCAAAGATCATCATCCCCCGCGTGCAACTTTGCTTTCCAATCCAATCTTTTGACCACGTGCCTACACTCTCGCCTCTAATTAATGTCTCCGCGGTGCGCCGCGCCGCTCCATTCATTCAAACTCAGCATGTGCCTCAGCAAAAAGAAGGCTATGAATCTATAAAATTTATGGATAAGCGTGTTGCCAAATATCAAATGACTTTCGCTAATAGGATTCGGGTGTCCGATACCATCGAATGGAGGAACAAATTGGAAAAAAAAACATTTTAATTAGAAACGAAATTAGAATCAATTTGTTTGATCCGATTGCGTGGTGTTCGAAGGAAGAATTCACAAACAGGATTGAATTTCTGCGAATCCATCACGCATCCAGTCGAGGGATTGTGTGGGACTCAGATCGCGCGAGAGGGCATTCCTCAGAGACCTAATTTGAATATTAAATGACTCACTCTACCAACAACTGAAGAACTTTGATGTGCTCTCGAATGCAGTGAGTTGCTCATTGTTGTGGGAAGCATCGCTTTCGCGTCACGCATCAACCCCCGTGCGTGTCTGTTTCGGAAATGCTGTAAATGTTAATACTTTAAACTTTCACTCGCTCGGAACGGGTGTACATCTGTTGACGGTGTCGGCGATGGCAGCAGCTTGCCACATCCCGGGACGTGATGAAGACGTTCCATAAATAAAATCACTTCACTGCTCCTCCTCCGGCGAGTTGTGTAGGAGCAACAATGTGAAGAGAGTCTCAAGTGGAATCGTTCGTACCGTGGAAGCACATTTCAATTCAGATTTAGAGTCACGGTTTCCGGCGACAAGGAGGACCACGACCACGACCAACGAACCCAATATCAATTTCGTCCTCTAAATGGCTTCACAGTTTGCGCGGGGGCAACCGTCTTGGGAACGTTAGACAACCGTACCGTAGGGAACGTGTTCGAAAGAGCGGCACAGCGGCGACGGCGCTTACATAACTCTGCGGGAGCTTGTTAGAAAATTTCACCTGCGACACGTGCCACGTGCCTTGCGGTAAATGGCAATTTTTTGTTTACAAATCTTTAAAACATTTTATTTACACCTTGGGAGGTCTTTGCGTGCATTAGAACTTGTCACTCACTCCTTCGGTCTTTCACTCCTTCGGTCTTTCACTCCTTCCGCGGGTTTTAATGGGTTTCGGGCGGCTTTCATTTTAACAAGTGAATAAATAGAAGCACTCCGCATCTGCTGCGGAATGTTGATTTTATGGAAAGGGTGCTCTCAAACTGATTAGAATTTATGATGAAAACTGCGGAGGCGGCGAACAATCAAGTATCAAACAGTCAACTGCAGATATTCTGAGATGAATAAACTGTCGTCAGTTGAGATATTAAAGGGTTATTAAGTGCAGGAATGTAAGTACGATCAATAAAAAACATTTCGTTGAACAACATAACGCTCAGAGGATGAACCCAAATTTAATACACAAAACTCAATTCACCGAACGATTTCCATGCCTCGAGGCCTAAATGATCTGAATTGCAACAAATTCTCAGGTCCGGATGGAATCTCGTCCATTATGTAGAAGAGGAGCATAAACGACTGGATGGCGCAGTGGGTAGAGTGCCTGCCGCTGGTGAGCGGGGTCTTCGGTTCGAATCCCAGTGAAAGCAAAGTTAATACGCTTTTATCTAGTTTTCAAATTTGGTCCAGTCACCATTTGCCGTTGGGATCAAATTAACGGCACTATCACTGGAGTCCTGCAGAAGATAATCACACGAATATGTGATAGTAGTCTGACTATCGGTATCACAATCGACCAATAAGGTCTAAGTGTGTTGTTAAATTCACTAGCAGGCCAACTACCTAACCTGACTTATGTTGAAGAGGTGTTCTACTACCCTAGACAAACCGATACGCCCGGATAAGTGGACACTTGCGCGTGTTCAGCCATTCCCCGAAAAGGTCGATAAAGCCACCCCTTCGAATTACCGATCCATTGCATTAACTTGAATGATCTCTAAGGCCGTGGAGAGTATTGTGAATTAACACTTTAAATATACAGTCGGACTTCGAAAACTCGAAACACCACTTGCCACAAAAAAAACTAGGTTGAAGAAACAAACCCGGGCAAAGCTGGGTACGAAATCTAGTTAGATGATCTTATAAAAACGGACTTGTGGAATACGCAGAATTCAGGAATTTCTCTTCAGAATTCGACTTATCAAAGGTGACGCCAAATAATCCGAGGTTCGACTGAAATCATTTTCTCAATGATCGGCAATATATGTTCAGGGAAAACGTTCCACTACGTTCCACAAAGTTTCACACAACTTAACCTCACTGCCAGGATTCAATTCCCGGCCACCTCTCTCCGGTCACTGACAATGCTCAAAGTGTAATAACTGTCTAGAAAAATCTTCTCAAACTTGGCCGTTCGGAGTCGGCATAAAACTGTAGGTCCCTTCCACTCATGGGAGGACAATAGCATGCACAACACAAGTGGTTGTCGTAGAAGCTAGGCCTTGGACCTTTATGGGCTCTAGCGCCACCCATGTTATATATAACGTTCTACTGAAGATCTAAAGAAGGGTGGAACCAATGCTTCCATAAAAATGTTGAAAGCAAAAAAAGAAGCTTTCTATAGAGTGTGGCATACATCCCTCGTCAACAAGGTTCATGCTTTAGCTATCATTGCTTTAGGTATATTTAAGTAATCCATTTGGAGGTTGTTTTGGATGGTTATGCCGCGCATACGGACCGCAGACACATTTAGGCCAAGCGAAGGCCCATTGTGTTACCACGCGGATCAAGGGTACCTATTCCGCAAACCCATTTGTGCTTTTGATAAAGCGAAAAAGAGGGCTGATTCTGGTGCTGCTCAGTGCATCCAGATTAACAAAGAAATGGGACCCCAGAAGACTGAATCTACGGGATAAGTACTTCGAGTTCCTTCTCGACAAATGCTGGTGTGCCTTAGGGCTCAGTCCTGTCTCCCACCCTGTTTCTAATATTTATCAATTCTCTCCTCTGCGAAGGAATGCCGTGGATTGCAAGTAGGAGAGAGAAGCCTACTTGCAATCCACGCCATTCCTTCGCAGAGGAAAGCACTCTTAGCTTCGCTTATTCTTCAGGGAATCATCGACAAGGGCCCCATGCCGTTCAGTTGCAACGTCAGTGTCTATGCTTGTGATATCAATTCCATCATTATCTGAGGTCAAAGAAACCAAGTTGAGTTCAATGCATCAAAAACACACATTCAGAAAACTGACGGTTTGGTATGCACGTCAACCAAGCATTGACAAACCGTCTTGGTAGAGAGCACCATTATCCGAGTACCGTCATCAAAAAAACAAAAAAGTAGGCCAATAGTCTATGCATGCAACATAAAACATTGCAACAAAGTGATGCATGTGTTTCTGAATTCCAACTTCTTCAAATTTAATGACATACAAGGGCATCAGATGAGAATGAACCGCTGAAGAGGAAATGTGGCTGTCAAACTTTAATTCACTTTTAACAGCAACTTTGATTGCTTTCTGGCGTTCTCCATTTATTAGCACTATTGTGTTGCTGGCTTTAACGACATTGCATAGAGCAATGTGT
Organism: Eristalis intricaria; assembly: GCA_964034865.1. NCBI lineage: Eukaryota > Metazoa > Arthropoda > Insecta > Diptera > Syrphidae > Eristalis > Eristalis intricaria. The sequence goes on along the minus strand of OZ035874.1, from coordinate 39,760,348 downwards.
CGAAAATAACAACTACGCATTAAAAATTAAATGAACCTGGTAAGCGACTGCATAAGGATGTAATACGGGAAAGCAAATAAGAACACACAATGTTATTTTGAACATTTCTTATACATTTTTGGAATATTATTTAACAGCATTTCATTCTCTGAAGCAATGATGACTTAGTCCTTTAGCCAAACACGATTATCTCTCCTTCCCTCATCTTCAGTGGCCCACATGATCCACTATAAGGGTCGAAAGGAGCAGGGAGCAAACCACGTAGGAGAAATATCCAGGACGCTCGATCCTTCGCCATCGACTCTAACTCATCTAAAACCATGCCCAAATGCAACCAAGTACATTGTTGGATTTGGTTCAACCACCTCATACTGCGTCAACCAAGTAGTCGCCTAGCAGATGGAATCGAATCCAAGGTATGGCTCGGAATTCATAATGATGGAGAGTTGCATGCAACGTAACCAAACCATCTCTATGTTCGGAGAAGCAGCTGCGGGTTGGCATGCACTCGCTTTGAAGCTGAAAAATGGTATACATACGCCAGAGTGTCCGCGGATCGGCAGGCACTCGGTTCGAAGCTGAAAATTATTCCACATACGTCAGAGAGTCCGCGGGCCGGCACTCGGTTTGAAGATGAAAAATGTTCCACATACGCCAGAGCGTCAGCGGACCGGCAAGCACTCGGTTTAAACATGAAAAATGTTCCACATACGCCAAGGAGGCCGTGGATCGGCAGGCAACCAGCTCGAAACTGAGAAATGTTTATGAGGTGAAATGCCCTTGAGTTAAACGCTGTTCCCTGGTACCGCTCCTGTTTCCGAGTCGTATTCTTTTGATGAAAAATCAGCCTTTTCTGTGGGTTCCTCAAATGCTTGAACCTTGCGCTGAGTACCTTTGGATGCCATTTTTATACGATTTTGCAAGGAACTCTTTTGCTGATAGCTCACACTAGATGCAAGAGTGGTATTTTTTACTCTCTGTTTGTTCTGCTTTCCGCAAATGTCCGCACCAGTGTTTTGTCTCCTCTCAGCCGCTTGCGTTGTTCCTCCTTGCTGACACTGGAAGCACTGTACTTCAGCTCTAGCCACTTTCAGTTGCCCAGGCTCCTGCCGTTTCGACCCACAATCGTCGACAGTTTGCAGAAGGTGATGAATGAAGCGCATAGCGTCGAGATGGGCGAGCAAAGAGGCCAAGAAAATGAGGTGGAGTAGGCAGAGCTCGGTGTTGGGACCGTCGGCGATATTTGATCGCACTATCTTCTTGCAAAAAGAGAGGATAAAATGGCCATAGGGAGTCCTCACAGTGCGGAACGGGTGCCTTTACCGATTGACACGGTATGTATCATCGATTACCTCGGACCATTCACTCGAGGAAAAGGCGCAACGAGGTACGTATTAGCGATCATGGATAGCTTCATGAGCAATAGGTTGTGGCGAGCCATTAACTGCTAACACGAAGGGAGGTCCTGAAGGGAGGTCCTGCTCAAGGGTCCTGAACGAGTTATCGGGATATTTTGGCGAGCCAAGACGGATGGTTACAGACCGTGGGATAGCGTTCACCTCAAGGTCCTTTGAGCAGTACTGCACAATTTGTGTTGGACTGGGCGGGACATCTATGGACCATTCAGTGGGCGATAAACACCACACGGAATACCACTACAAAAACGAGTCCACATGAGTTTCGTTTTGTGTATACACCGGGGATATCCAAGGAAATAAGAAAGGTCGGTCAGAAGAAGTTGAGCCAGAAGAGATGATACGAAGAAGAGCATCGGCGTTGCAGAACATCGAGAGAAGCCAGAGGGATCAGAAACGACGGCCTGTTCTGCGACATCATTCGAGGTGGATGCCCTCCTATTGGTCAAACATGAAGCAGCCGCAAGAGGTGAACGATTGCTATGATAATTTCGAGTTGAGTAGTTTAGTTAGCTTTCCAAGTCCCAGTGACTGGTAAGACGACTTTATCAGGTGGAATGCTTCTTCAATTAGTAAGACTAGGTGCGTGAAGTGGCGTTTCGGTGTAAATATAGTATCCTACGCGAAAGAGTCGACGCACTTATTCACGATTCCCCAGACCCAATTACATTTCGAACCTCTCACAATGCGCAAAGATCTTTCTTCTTTCAATAAAATATCTTCTCTAACGTCCCCTTTCGGAAACAGTTGGCTTCCTCCAATTGAGAGTGATAGAGAAAGAAAAACCAATCGCACGCAAAACACAAGTGGTTCTTTTGCAGCAGCGCCCGTAAATCCGCCTCGGAATGTAGCGTCAGTCCTTGTTTATTATTATCAATCATCAGAGTAAGAACAAAGCAAGTCAAGTCGTCAGTCATGAGATTTCCCACTCTAATAGAATGTAAGCCATTCTACGCACATCTTCAAATTCAGAGTAAACGGGTTTAACATCTATCTAAGGACACCCGTTTAATTTCTATGCTTGAAACGTACCCCATCCCAATCTATCCCAACTGCCACCTTTATCACAGACTCATAAATCTCCTTCTGCTTATCGTTTTGATTTTAAATTATTAATCTGGAAATGAATATCTTAACCAGCGCTGAAGACCGCATTGGATTTCAATAAAATTAGATTTGAATCGTTTATATGCACGCCAAGCATCGTCGTCGGCAGAAATTATTCATCCATGAATGAGCTCCTCCTCAAGACGGACTGAATGAGAATTACACTGAAACTTTTCCACAACCGCATCCCTGAAATATGAATCTCTCCTTGTGAAGGAAGGCAAGTTGCAGATGTCGTTGCTGTAAAACCGTCGTCTATTTGATTTGTCTCATTTAAGAGTCCATGCTTCGGCATGAAGAATCCCAGGATGGGTCCGCTGAAGAGTTTATTATATTTGATTGGGACTTTTCTGCATTTCGCTGGTGGATCGTGGATAGTGAAGAAATTCAGATTTAGTTAACAAATTTCAGAAATTTAATTTGAAAGAATACGATTTGATTTAATGTATTTTATGAGTGAACTGGCGGAGGAGGTACATCCATTTGATGAAATTGAAGCTATTAACGGCAGTGTATTTAGGCAAAATTGATGAGCATTCAGGTGGCTGTAATTGCAGCTTTGGCTATTAAATCGTTCACCAGTTTGCTGTCCACTCATTTATGAATCATTCGCTTGAAGATATCGATAACTCAATTTTGAATCTGTTTGTTCAGTTCTTTATGAGTGCTCTTAAATATTGCAATTGCGCGACAGTCCGAAATGGACGTGGGCCTAGCGTCTACGGCAACCACTCGTGTTGTGCGTGTTACTGTTCTCTCACGAGTGGATGGGACCCGCAATGTTATGCCGACCCCGAACGGCGAAGTTTGAGTGATATCATGACTTGGTGCCGGTCACTTTGAGGTACAAAAGTATTCTTTAAGCATCTATCCACAAACGAATGACAAGGTCCGGTACATCACTGTAGGCATAGTTTATGGAAGTGGACGATAAATTTCCATTCACCCGAGGGCTTAGAGATACAACAATTGTCCTTCTATGGCCTTAGTGGCACATACTCACTGTTTTGTTGATATTTTTCATGACCATGCTGCATGGCAGTGGCTGAATTTCGTTGATGGAGCACGTGAAAGAACAATATATCACGCACAACACGAGTGTTTGCTGAGAAGCTAGGCCCAGGTCCACCACAGACTGTCGCGCAACCCATATTATATTACTGTTAAGCTTCGTCGTAGGGTCGAAGACCATTTATGCAGTTATCCTCTCTTTAGACTATGTTAGTCATTAACCTACAATTTTTAATATAATGCCTTGGACATATTTTTAAAAGAATTAAATAAATTTACTCCCAGTAATCCGATTTGACGAAAGGTAACCATATACGGAATAAGGTGTAGTCACCGACTTTGAATTTTCGGTAGTATGGTTTAATTCGGCGTTCTGACTGTAATCCTACATCTTCTACCTTTGGACTTATACATTAAAAACACTACAGAATATAGCGCCAGCAGGCTTAGAGTGTGTGGATGCTGGGCGTAAGAATCTTATCTTATACCGAAAGGTCAGGCATCTTCCTCAGCAGACTATACGGTCTCCAGACTTCTTCTTCTTTTGTATGTTTGGCGCTGCAGTCAGGTGTGGACCTGGGCCTCAACCAACAAGCCTCTCCAGCTAGCATGGTCTCTGGCTATCTGTCTGCAGTTTAGCACGCCAAGTTGGTTGAGGTCCTTCTGCACCTGGGTGGGCCACCTTAAACGCGGGCGTCCTCTGTTACGTTGCCCACGGGTTCGGAGTCGAAGATTCTTGGGGCTCTACATGGTCTAGCTATCTTAGGTTTTGGATCCGAAGACGCCTGACTAGGCTCATGCCGCTGAACAGCCCGTACAGTTCTTGGTTGAATCTTCTCCTCCAGAAACCGTCAACGCAAACGGGACCAAAGATCGCATGCAGAACATTTCTCTCGAAGAGACCAAGGACTTCGTCATCCGCTCTTAAGATTGTCCATGCCTCCACGGACAGCAGAACTGGGATTATCATGGTCTTGTATAAAGTCAGCTTGGTCCTTCGAGAGATGGCTCTACTACTCAATTGCCTCTTGAGCCCATAGAAACAGCGGTTACCAAAAGTTACTCTGCGTTTGATCTCGGTACTGATGTTGTTTGCACTATTTACTGCGGAGCCGAGGTAGACGAAGTCCTTGACTACCTCGAAGTTATAGCTTCCCATTGTGACGCTTTGTCCAAGACGTCGATGTTGTGTGTCCTTTCTTGGTGACAGCATATACTTCGTCTTGCCTTCATTCACCGCTAGACCCATTTCAGCCGCTTCCGCTTCAATGCCAGCAAAAGCCTCATTGACGGCTCGCTGTGTTCTGCCAATCACGTCAATGTCATCCGCGGTTGCTAACAATTGTACGGTATTCTGGAAGATCGGGTCTCTTGTGTTAGCGTGTGAGTTCTGCACGATCTTTTCCAGGATGATGTTAAAGAAATCACATGACAGCACGTCGCCTTGTCTAAAACCTTTTTTGACATCGAAGGTCTCGGTGAGTACGTTACCGACCTTGATCGAGCAGCGAGAATTCTCCATCGTCATCCTGCACAACCTGACGAGTTTGGAAGGAATGTCAAAACTAAACATGGCGTTGTATAGCTCGTCTCTATGCACGCTGTCATATGCGGCCATGAAATCGACAAAAAGGTGGTGGGTGTCGATCTGCATCTTTTGTCTCTTTTCCAGGATCTTCCGCAGTGTGAAAATTTGGTAGATGGTGGACTTCCGTGGACTGAAGCCACACTGATATGGACCTAACAGGTTATTTAAAAACGGCTTCAGGCGAGTACACAAAACAGCAGAGAGGATCTTGCATGCGATGTCTCCAGACTAGAGCTGTGTATGATAAGACGGTGCGGATGTGTTCTCAGAACTATTGAACATTTCCAAAGCCTACAGACTGCCGGACAACTTCAGGGTCTTCCAGGTGAAAATAGACAATGGCAATGTGGGGAACGTGTCGGCAAAGTCAATTACCTTACAAAGGCAAAAGGTTCAGGCAAACGTAGTCATCAATCCTATAGCCTCCCTCACTCTTCGTTTCAAACTAGTAATGGTATGCCGAACTTAGCTAGCGTCGCCTTAAGAAGACCAGCTCAATATTTCGCTTATTTGATTTCCAGGTCACAGCGCCATTGACCGGAAATGAGAGAGCTGATAAATTGCCTACGCAGGGATCTGCCTTTCAGAACTCGCTTGTAAATGAAGTGCACATTCCACTATAAGAAGTCAAGACATATATGTCTACACACTTTCTTGAAATAGCAAACCTCAGATGGGTTACATTGACAACCTGTGGAACATCTAGGTAAAATGGCCTGAGTACAATCGATCTAAGACAAAAGGTCTTCTTCGACCAATTCGTCATGATATCACTAGATTGGTGCCGGTCATTTTGAGGCCCTGGGCGATAACAGAGAATGTAGTCAAACTAGGTACCCCACACAACTTACATTGTCGGAGTTGCAACAACACAGTTTAGAAGAGTGAAAGAGAGATCGTAACGTATTTCATTTGAATACTCTCCTTCAACTCACTTCACGAGATCCCTGCGCAGGATCCTAAGGGACTTATGTCTTTTTAAATTCCTAAGTCTGGATTTAGAAATGTTAACAGATCTGTGACATTAAAACTTCACAAAGTGCTAATTGTATGTATGTGTATATTCTAACTTCGAATCTTGGTAGGTTTGGTTAGGCAGGGGGGCTGAAAATGCATTCACCAGCACACTTACATCATGTTGGTCCATTGTGAGCATTGTGGTCAGACTTCTACCACTGATTGACTACTCCAGTGATGGTGTCGTTAATTTGATCCAAACCGAAAATGGTGACTGGACCAGATTTGAAAACCAGATAAAAGCGTATTAACTTTGCCTCCACTCGGATTCGACCAGGTGATCCCGCCAACCAGGGGCAGGCACTCTAACAACTGCGCCATCCAGTCGTGGTAAATTTAACCGAAGTTCGATGCTCCTCAGACGGCACAGTCTTAAATTACTCAGGCCTCGTATATTGTCCAAAAATGTATTCTGCATGCAGACGCTATCATAATTTTTTATTTTCAGGGAAACGCCTAGACACTTAGCACAGGATCGACGAGTATGGACAATTCTCGGAATTAGGGCTCTCTCAGTTAGCCAAGTGGGTTGACGTGGCGTAGTGGGTTAGTGCGTCGACTCCTACGCAGAGGGTGCCAGTTTCGAATCCCCAATTTACAAACTTTTGTAATTCATGGCTCCACCGCTTTCGGGTCACTCACAATGCTCAAAGTGTATTCCTCTAGTCTAGAAAAAGCTTCTCCAATTGGGCCGTTCGGAGTCGGCATTAAACTGTAGGTCCCTTCCACGCGTGAGAGAACAATAGCACGCACAACACGACTGGTTGCTGAGAAGCTAGGTCCAGGTCCGCCTCGGACTGTAGCGCCACCCATATTATTATTATTATAAGTCATCCAAGCCCAACAGAGTTCAACAGCATCCGAACTACCGAAGCATTCGAACCCTCGGAGATGCCTTTACAGATTCTCTCGTGTTGCTCTAGATCATGCTGGGAATATAATCGAAAGTTTTTCCCTTCAAGTACATAATACAACACTCCTTAGAACTCAAATTTGTAGCTGATCCCCCCTATTCCCCGTCTTCAGCTTAGTCCATCAGCAACCAGTCGTTCCATGAAATACTTGAAACTCAGTTCGCCCGAGGATTGGAGAAAGTTTGGGTTCACAAGGCCTCGATGACTCCCTTGTTCATCAAACGCAAGAATGCATCCCTGAATATCCATCCCCAAATCCTTCTATTCCGAGACCTTTAAGAGATATTTTTCCATTAAATTCTATTCACAATGAGATACATTTCAAAGTCGCTCTGTGGCCTCGCAGGTATTTCATAACAGAAAATCCCCATCAATGGGCGAAACCAAAAAGGCTCTCTCCATCCAACAACGTAGCGAACATTGCGAAGGCAGCGAAGGGTTGTGCAAATGGATTTTTCTGATATTTTCCGTTTCAGCACTTTGACGGCCTCTCTCTCTCGGAGCGGCGCGGCAGCGATGGCGGTGGTGTTGTGACAGGTTGCGGGAGATCGATGATGGATTAGTGTTTGACCTAGATTAGAATTTCCTTTGAAGGATGGGGGACACGTTAGGCGAAAGACACAGCAAATAGAATTTCGTTAATGGTACTTACCGGGGAAGGCCGCTGTGCAAATTTAATGAGTAGATGTGGGGCGAGCACCTTGTGAATAGCATCCCGACATGTCGGTCCACCAGAAAGGGGCAATGAATGCCAACGAGGAACAGCTCGCAGATGGATGGGAAATGACACTTTCCATGGACCCGATGGCTGATAGGCGAGTACGTGTGCAGGGCACATTTCATCGGAACTGAGGCGAAATGAAAAATGGAATGACGTCTGATGCTTTTTTAAGGGTTTGCATTCCCCTGTGACTCTCTGTGAGGTAACAGACAGAATGAATTAATGTTTTTCCTTAATTAATGAATGAACTAACATATGCATAGTGTCACTCTCGGTCATGGGTTGGACCTGATGAAAGGCAAAGCGGACAATGCACAAAGTAAGTGCAGCAGGGGAGGGGAGACGTCAAAAGCATACATCTGCATCTCATTTGCATTTAGTTCCCCGGGTTTGATCAGAAGAAAATGTGGAATAATATTTTCGAACAAAGAGGTGCTATGGAATGGGGTTTGTGTGAGTTTTAAAAATCGAGAAAATAAAGGGTTATAGAAAAAGGAGAAAAAAGGGGAAAGGCACTGGTATCCAGACAGATCTACTATCCTACTGAGCACATCTTCTGACCCGCATGATCGTCTAAAGGGTTCGCGGGGGAATTCCACTCACGAGAGATCTCCAGGCAACTCGATCCTCCGCCATCGACTCTAACTCACCAGGAGTTATGGCCAAGTGTACCCAGGCGAGTTTCTGGACTTGGTCCACCCACCTCATCCTGGGTCTGCCAAGTGGTCGCCTACCTGTTGAAATCGCATTCAAGGCCCACAAAGAAGCATAGCCAAAGAAGCATACCTCTTTCCGTTTGAAGAAGCAGCTGCTCAACGTTGACTCCCTCGCTCACTGTCGTGTTTCTCACCCTATCTCGGCGAGTAATTCTCACAACAGCACGAAGAAATCTCATCTCAGCAGCTTGTATTCGTGATCTTATTCTTTCGGTCATTACCTAAACTTCGTAACCATGGGTGAGAGTTGGAACAAAAAATGAGTTGAAAACTGCTAACTTGGCTTTCACACTAAGCTCGGGCTGCCTGATTACAGGCCGACTGTCTCGCTCGGCAGCCAGTAGGGCTTAGCCCGAAGGAACTACGAGCAACCCGTCAATGGCCTCATGAGCCGTTACAGGGGTGAGGGGAAATCCATGCACTAACCAGTGCGGGTGTGGATCAAACGGCAACGGGCTCCGAATTAGAATAGCACTTTTAGTCTTCGTGCAAAGTGATTTATAACCACCCACAGAGTGCAGCCCGCAGGACTAGCACCCGGTGGCTACCATTCGCACACAGAGTGGGTTCCGGAAATATGGCTTGTTTCTTGAAATGTGCTTGGAATTAACATTAATTTTGTAATTTCTCACGCTCCCCCATCTTGCGATCAAAATTGAATACGGCTGCAGAAGTGATGAAGATGAAGCATTATCCGAGCATCTAACAAATGTTGGGGTTGCTGCCCTTTAGGTGTTAAAACTGATCAAAAACGCAGCACCGAATCCATCTTTAGACGTAACAGTAGATGCTGCATCCATTTTAGCTAAAATTCGAACAAGCATTTGTCGACCAAAAGGCCTAAGTGCTGTGGAAAGGGTTAAAATCGATGTGTTGAAGGTCTAAGGACTATGTGGACGTGCTATAGCCAAAAAAAATCACACGAAGTTTTAACATCGTCCATTTGTACAATTTGTACGAAGAAATCATTAGGGGGCGATAACAAAACAGCCATAACACCAGCTGTTAAAAGCGCAATTCTAATAAAGCAAGCATTCAATTAAGGAATTTCAAGATCCAGGTGTGAGTTGTCATTGTGTAAAGTCTGTTGAAACCCACTTGCTTCAAAGGGAACCGCTTCATCCACCACAAATGCCTGTATGATGCGGTTTTAATTCCAGTGGTGTCACTTTTTCGTTAATGAACAGTCTCCACAGAGACATATCGCAACAGTTATTTCACTTCTTTGTTCATTTGCATGGACGAGACATGAATGGCATTTGGTTTTAAGAAGATGGTGCTACAAGCGACACAGCTGGTATAACACTTGACTAGTTATATCTAGAAACTTCCCTTCCTGTCGATTGGCCTTCTTCTTCTTCTTTATTTGGCGCTACAGTCTGGCCCTCAACCAAAAAACCTATCCAAGCTAGTAGTCATCAGTTCCGAACGCCCATTTGGTTGAAGTCATTCTCCACCTGGGGCGCCACCTTCAATGCGAGAGTCGTCTGTTGCGTTGTCCCACAGGTCCAGGGTCCAAGAGTCTTACGGTCGGAACTGAGTCTACGTTAGATCCGTACACACCTGACTAGGCTCACGGCGCTGAACAGCTCGTACCGTTTGTGGTTGAATCTTCCTCTCCAAATATTGTCAACGCAACCAGATCGCACCCAGACCTTTTCCGCTTTAAAGATTCTCTATCCGCGTCCGCACCGTACAGAAGGACTGGAATGATCAGTGACAGGTCCTTCGAGAAAGGGGTCTATTACTCATACCGGGTGGACTAGGCTGTCCTTAGCAGTGTCTTGAACGGGCACGGTGGCGTATACGTAACATTTAATAACGGATCGAGTAGACTGTCCTTAGCAGAGCCTTGCATGACCACGGTGGTGTATACGTCACCTTTTATACCGAGTCGAGTAGACTGTCCATATTGTCTTGCGTTTCCACGGTGGCGTATGCGTAACATTTTCCATAGGTTCGAGGAGGCAGTCTAAGGAGTTATCTTGTATGGACACGGTGGCGTGTACGTAAGCTCTTGTACCACCGCCTTTTCGTCAATTTCAAGGCCGCGTATGTAAGTGTAAGGCCATGTCTAGGACATGACATTCCTACCAAACTCGTCAGGTTGTGCAGGATGATGATGGAGAATTCTCGCTGCACCATCAAGGTGCCACAGATACCTTCAATGTTAAGAAAGGATTTAGACAAGGTGACGCGCAGTCATGTGACTTTTTTAACATCGTTTTTGAGAATGTCGTTAAAAATTCACTTTTTTAAGACGAAACAACTTCATTTTCATTTTTATTCGGATTCTAGCTGGTGTTTGTTGATAAAGTTATTTTTTGTCTATAAGGGATAAAAATCTATAATAAGAAAGAAAAAGTCCGCACAATTGCTATCATACGCGACTGACATGATGACGTGATTGGTCGCACATAGTGAGCCGTCAGTGAGGAGTTTGTTGGCACTCGAACGGAAGCGGCTGAAGTGGATCTGGCGGTAAACGAGGACAAAACAAGGTACATGCTGTCGTCAAGAATTGACGCACAACATCGAGTCGATTAAAACGTCACTATAGGTAGCAGTAGATTCGAGTCTCCGTCGACACCAGGGTGGACAGCACAAACAGCGTCAGAACAACTCTTGTTAAAAGCTGCTTTTTTTGAGCTCAAAATACAATTAGGTAACAGAGGTCTCTTTCGGCAGGGCAGGTTGCTTTTGTATTAGACCTTGATAATCCCCGTCCTGCTCTGCGGCGCAGAGTCATGCGGCCCTTTCGAGAGAAATGTTCTGCCCGCAATATTTGGTCCAGTTTGCTTTGATGGCATTTACAGAAGATGGTTTATACAATCGACATGAGTCCAGCCAGGTATCTATTCATCCAACGGCTAAGATGGTTTGGCCATGTAGAGCATTTGGACAAATTAGCTCCGGCCAGAAGAATTTTTAACTCTGAGCCTGTGGGACAACGTGACAGAGGATGTCCACGTTAATGGCGGAGCACACAAGTTGAGGGGGCCTGCGAAACTGGAGACAGCTGTCATGAGATCGGCCGAGTGGAGAGGCATATTGAGTGAGGCCCAGGTCCACCCCGGACTGTTGTGCCATTACAAGAAGAATAAGGATTTTGTGATTGTATTTCACTCAAAATACCTCAACTATTCATTAAACGAGTCAATGTTCACAAAATGCCCTCAAATAAAGAAGATTTATGACCTACCTACCTATTTAGTTGGCGCAAGTAAAAATGGACATTTATCGTATATATTACTTTGCAAGTGAGCTACAAACGGTGCGATTTCAATCGCTTTGCAAATAATTTTCTCAAAATCATGGGTAAGCAGATAAAAGCATAACAAATATACATTTGAAAAATGTTGTACGCATTCAGTTGAGACAGAGTGCATATTTTCAGTTCAAATTTATCTTAAAAGAGTTAAAAAGTGATGAAAGATGAATAGCAGTGGGAGACAGACACCGAATTGAATCCAAGCTCTTAAGGCACTGTGGCGATTGCTATGGTGACGATCGAAGAATCAAATTTAATGAAATTTAATGAAATTGAATGGGTTTATTGGGTGCCGGAGGTGCCAGGTTGAATCCCCGAATTTACAAACCTTCACTTTCTTCATAATTCACGGCCGCACCTCTTTTGAGTCACCCACTTTTCAAACGTTCAACGATGGATTTGGCATAAGACTGCAGCTCTAATTCACTCGTGATAGAAGAAAAGCATGTTCAGCACGAGTGGTGGCTTTAGAACTTCTCCTTTCTTTTGATGAAACTGCGTCCACATCAAGGTATTCTGCACTGAGGACAATTACACGCATATATGTACTTAATTTGTACTAAAAGCAAAACTACATACATTCTAAGTTAAACCGCAAACTTATCCCTTATAGACAAAAAATAACTTTATCAACAAACACCAGCTAGAATCAGAATAAAAATGAAGGTGAATTTGTGTCGTCTTAAAATGTTCACCCAGAGGATGTTCACCGAAACTATTTCCAATTGGAGAGTGTGAATTAGGAGCCAAAATTTAATCTCTGTTCGATTAAGTATTGTGTTTAAAAAATCAAATTATTTTCAAATTAAATTAAAATAATTATTTTTAAAAATGTAGTACGTGCGGCTTTGCGGCGGTACCGTACTCCGCCCTTAAAAATGCACAAAATAGTTCAATTGTAGCACGAGAGAAAACACCGGAGGATATGAAGATGTAAATGTAAAAAGAAAATATTAAGAAATTGTCTGTACTCACTTCTTAGTCTTAATAATAATATAATATATGGGTGGCGCTACAGTCCAAGGCGGACCTGGACCTAGCTTCTCTCCAACCACTCGTGTTGTGCGCGCTATTGTTCTCTCACGCGTGGAAGGGACCTACAGTTTAATGTCGACTCCGAACGGCCAAGTTTGAGAAGCTTTTTCTAGACAGGAATACTCTTTGAGCATTGTCAGTGAATCGAAAGAGGTTGAGCCGTGAAATATGAAGGGTGGTAAATTTGGGTATCGAACCTGTCACCCTCTGCGTAGGAGTCGAGGCACTAAGCCACTACGCCACGGCGACCCACTTCTTAATGTTATCCTAGTCTTTTAAGCAATCATAAAGATTTTCCAATTGCATTGAAAATCATGTAAAAATTCCACCGCAATTCTGTCTCCGACTTGTCATAATAGTTCAAAAATCCCTCCTCGCCTCGTAAGGAACCGCTTATGACCCAGTCAATGAAAATAGTTGCATACACATACCGCTCATAAAGTTGTGTGCAGATTAAATTTTCAGAAAATCCAGCGGAATTTCCTGACTCAGCCCGGATAAGGGCACGTCCCTCTGTACCATGCACTCATGAGATTCACAAAAACCCCCTCCCCCCACCCATCCAAGGACGTGCGGGCGCGTTGAGCTGATTAAATGAAAAAAGTTCTAAAAACCACTGTGTGGTTGGTGAGTTTCGGTGAGTTGATGGAAAACAAGCGAAAAAGTCGAAAAGTTTTTTTATTCGTCTACAAGGAACTTCTATTAAAGGAGCTAAACCCTAAAGTAATGACCCAAGCTATGGGCATAGCTGTTGAACTGTAATAAAACTTGAAGCACTTTTGAAAGATTGTTTTTTTTTCATTTAGCCTGCCGATAGACGGCCACTTCACCCCGCCTCTGACCTTCGACAGGCAATATGCGTGGGAGCGGAGATAACTACAATATTACTTGTTCGTATCTAATGTGAATGGGGATTGTTAAGTGGAATTATGTTGAGCTGGTAGGACTAAATGCCCTCCCATTTCTCATATCCGCCCTTGGCAGACACTTCACCGAACATCGTGTGGTGGTGTGGGTTATGTTGACGCGAAACAATGGGTCTATTGAGTGCGTATCGAGGGCAAGGTCAGGCAAATCAGATGTGTAATTATGATGGGTCTCTCATGTAGTGAAGGAAATGATTACGGTAGGAATGAAAGCGAGGCAGTGCTACAAACGCTCGGTGTACGACAGCCAGTGATGGCTTGCGGGTTGAAGCAATGTTACAGGATGATTCGAGGGACTTGCAATATGACGGTAAATATTCATTAAATGGTTGGAATTGTTTGCCTTGTTCCAGTAAGGATAAGGGAATTTGCGGAGTCTGGTGTGTGCATTCAATAAGGTCGTTGGATTGAGTACCAATAAAGTCGTACACTAACTTGGGCAGATATTGCTTGCTTCATAAACTGTCTACTTTGCATTAAATTTCGTAATAAACGTTTTGCTTAAGTATTTGCATTGAGTCATTGTCGTACTTACTGCGCCTGCCGCCATGTCATCCCTCTTAAGGGGAGCAGAATAACTCTGCAAAAAAATTACTGCCTCACAATAAAAACGTAATTTATTTGTAAGTTGACATATGCGTCTTCAGGAAGTCGTCAAAAAATGTAAAAGCACGTGATGCGTGACACACCTGCATACAATTTTAAGTTTACTGCCAAAATACAGAAAAAAGCAAGTAGCATGGAAGGCGGAAAAAGAAAATCTGGGATAACCAAGACTTAAGGCCTTAGGAAGGAACAGTTGGTTAAGCCTGACCTGGGTAAGTGGGGTCCAGTGAAAGCAAAGTTAAAACGCTTTTATCCGGTTTTCAAATCTGCCCGGTGACAATTTCCTCTAGCACTGGAGTGGTGGATTGGTGGAAGTAGTCTCATCCACTTATACAATGGACCAACATGGTCTAATTGTACTGGTGAATTCACTAGCAGCTCGCCTACCTATTTACCTAGGGCCCTAATATTATCGTCTTATATGAACAAATGAAATCCTTTAACAGCCTGATCAGTTCCTCATCAAATTTCGGCAAGGGAGAGGACAAGGGCAGCGGCAGATGCTGGAAATAAACCCAAGAACTATTACAAACCTAGTCGTCACAACCTGAAGAACGCATATAACACCAGGCATAGAGACGAACTATAAATTACAAGGTTTTGCCTTTCCTGCCGTCAGTATTGATAGGGAAGTGACTAAAATGGACTTGGCGGTGGTTGAGAGAAACAAGGGCTTAAGATGAAGTGATGGACATATGCGATGGGCACCCATTTGAGGTCCAGTTCTTGAAAAAGTGGGTTATCAGGTTATCAGGAGTTTATGTTAGCGCCACATCACACCAGGGCAAGAGCAAACGAGGTGTGATATACACATGTTCTGCTACTCATACACACACTCCTTGGCGTATGTGGAATATTTTTCAACTTTCAACCGAGTGCCTACCTACATACGGTTTCTCTGGCGTATGTGGAACATTTTTCAGCTTCAAACCGAGTGCCTGCCGATCCATTGACTCTCTGGCGTATGTGGAATATTATGCACCCTTAAACCGAGTGCCTTCCGCTCTACGGAATGTCTGGCGTATGTGGAATATTTTTCAGCTTCGAACGGAGTGCCTGCCGCTCCACGGACTGTCTAGCGTATGTGGAACATATCTCAGTTTTAACCTCTACACATACAAATGTGGTGTCTGTATGTGTAAATGGCAGATAGTTGAGAGGCGTCACTTGTCGATCAGAAAAACAGTTCAAATATTTATATGATATGTAAAATTAGTACCGCGGTGTGAATGATTACCCGACACTGTCTAATAGGCATTCACACAAAAAGACTAGGCCTATTCGCCAACATTTTCAGTAGACGTGGTGAAACAGTGGGCCTATTTCAGCCTAAGTGTATAAACGTCACTACCTAACCTACCTAATCTCAGTGAGCACCTTGCTTCTCGGTCATAATTGCTTCTTTCATAAATCGTGAAAACTACTGAATTGATAGTTTGTTGAGGTGATACTGTTCGATGTTCTTTATCTTCTGAATGCCATTATTGGACTCTCGACGAGTAGGTGTTTCCTTCGACTGTCCGCGATGTCTACAGTTTTCTGTATTGCTGTGCCTCACTTTCTGCAGCTGATTGTTGCATGGGAAGTGGCCAATAAATGCACCACATAATATCTTTAGGCCATGCTTGTTCAGGTTTTAGGCTGCCTTGGTTCGTTTTTCGTTTCAGAATTTTATCCGGGATGTATTTCCCTTTTAATTGTCCTCATGGTTTCATTTTCTGCCACCCATATCAGACGTAACCTCTTTTTCTTTGGCATGTGTTGAGTGTATTTGTGGCAATCCCGGACAGCCCCAGGGTTGAATGTGAAGCTGTTAAGTCAGCCAGGCCTTACGTACTGCCTGGCTATCTGAGAGTACTGACATATTCTGCTTGTCGATGCCATGACCTGGTTCATTTGGAGGGGAGAGTTCTGCTTGGGAGATTGTGGATTCTCTGGGAAGAGGAATGTGCAACTGACATCTGGGTGTCACAAACCCACTTTACGTCTTCGACCAGTCCATAAGACTTGACTAGTCTTTCGACCAGTTGGCCTATTCTCTTTTAGATATGATAATTGGCAGTCTTTGTTGAAATCGAAGGCTGGGGCCATGAGATCACTGACCTGGTATAGCTTACGAACGCGATCGATCTTTCTCGGAATATCTAGGTGCTCCATTGGGTAAACTTCTTTAAATAAATTTAATGACTTTGTTGGACTAGAGTTTGCCAGGCAGCGTCAGCGTGGACAGCAATATGAAGCTGAGGTAGGCTAGCGTTGGATTGGTTCTCATTGTTCCCGTGTAACAGATGTATGCTGATCACTGAATGGCGAAGTTGGTTAAGTGATTGCTCTTGGTTAGATGGGTCACCGTTTCGCATCCCAGTGAAATCAAAGTTAGTACGCTTATATCTGGTTTTCAAATCTTGTCCCGTCAACATTTGCCTTTGGAATCAAATAACTGCACTGTTGGACTGTGGGTATCACAATGGACCAACATGGGCTAAGTGCGCTGGTGAGTTCTTACGAGCCCTCTTCCCTACCTACCCTTCCTAGAGATGAACACTTGCCTTCGTGGTTTGTATAATAAAGTGTACCGAACTCTCGAGAGTACAACTCGCATTTGATCAGTTTTTTATGCGTTGGCTGCGTATCACCATTTGGATGTCGAGAAATTCAGACCTAACAAGAATTCAAGGAGCTTACCAAGCGATTAGTGGACTTAATTTCTCGTTTCATCACTTGCTTGGATAAAAAATTCATCCAAAGGCATTCTTAAGCGAATTTTTAAATGAGTACCAACAGGAGACAATGTGAGTCAAGTGACAGAACATTCTTTCGTAAAACAAGTTTCCTCTTGGAAGTAACCGTGAAATGCACACTTTGGACACGTGCGAGTAAGTTCCAATTTTGAAAGTTTCTCCGTTTCCAGTACACACAAGAATTTCATTTCCATAATTACTCGTCATGTTCTACAAGGGATGTGTACGGCCAGAGGGAACTTGTTTCGCTTTCAAAAATGCGTCAAGTAGCTATGCCGATGGCGTCTTGTGTTGTGACTGGTGATTAGGTGAGGAGAATGAATACCAAGCTGTTTTGTTTCAATATACAACCTCTGGCATGTCACTGTCTCAAAATTATATTCCAGGAGATGGTGAGAAGCAGGAGCTTCCACGTATGAACCGGAAATAGTTTCGAACATGTGTTGTGCCGGGTAAAGCGCCATGTCTAAGTTAACTCCACTCTCGCGTGTCACATTTTTAGATACAACCAATAAGTTCTCCCGATGACGATGGCAATGCTAACTAACTTCTTCGCAAGAGATCTATGCCATCACACTTAAACTCAGTCCTCATTCATTGATGCCCAAAACTGCAAGTACTTCGCAGATTCACGCAGTTCGACTTCAACTCATCAACAGCACATATTGCATAAGTCCCTGGGAAGGCTTGCACGGTCTCAATGGCTTGAAATTCCTTACTAAGTGCATTTCCCTTCATTCGTATGCCTGTATGCGCATACACGTCGTACTCGAGTGCACAGCACTCAACCACACGCCATTGGATTTTTGGAATTTCCCCGTGAAATGTTGAGCGCTTTTAATGGCATCAAATTTACATGATGTGCGATTCCTGTGCCATCAAGTACGTACGATACGCCAACACAACTCACGCCATATTCGTGAAGCACTTAAGAGCCAGGCGATGGGCTGAAGGAAGTCTCACATTTCTCCGGAAAGTAATTACGTATGCCTGTAAGAAATAGTACTCGTGCGAACACTTGGATAAATTTGAAAATGAAAATGATAATAAAG
The DNA here is from genome assembly GCA_964034865.1 of Eristalis intricaria. Classification (NCBI taxonomy): domain Eukaryota; kingdom Metazoa; phylum Arthropoda; class Insecta; order Diptera; family Syrphidae; genus Eristalis; species Eristalis intricaria. The sequence continues at coordinate 39,742,228 of OZ035874.1, read as the reverse complement.
GGACAAAGGACCTTGTTCGAGGCACCGGAAGTGCCTAACTTTACACTCGGAATTGAATGAACTGGGTCTCGTCTGTAATCAGGAGGGGCGTGTAACTCTGAATTCGGAGAGATAGCAAATCAGCCCAGCCCACACTTTTGGTGCTTTCATACTTTTGCAAAGTTGAGTCTAACTTTGACCCACCTTCGGGGCGTATCCTTTCATCAACGTGACAGATTCGAGATTCCCTGTGAGTTTGATGGGAGTTTTTAGGTTTCGTATTGATGGTCCTGTCTGTAGGCGGAATGGGGTATGCCTTAATTAAGAAGGGAGCCGCAACCAGTCGGAGGAAGTTAATTATGAGCACAAGAAGAAAGGTGCGTTGTTATCTTATGTGCTTCGTGCTGTCATTGATGAATTTATGGCTGCATTTGAAAGTGTTCAAAAGAGGAGGACGATAGCTATGCCTGTGAATTGTGTGACATCAGATAAGGCATTCTATTAAACTTCTCCAACAGTTGGAAGTCTTTCGAAAGCTTGACATGGATGGGAGAGTTTGAATAATGTCACTAGGAAATTAAGGAGCTGTGGAATCATGTATGATGTACATCTAAATACAAATGATGTACAGTCGAATCCGGATAATAGCACTTCAACCGTGCAATGAAGTATTGTCCAATAAGCGGGTTCTGCCTTTAACCTAACTTACATGCAAGCAGTTTAAAAATTCGAAAAATACAATACAAAAGTTGGTTTCCCGAATGCCAGCAAGATTGCTGGATTGCAGTTTAACCCAAAGACATTAAGTCAGATTCAGAAAATAACGATGTGCCATTAAACGATGTGCTATTAAAGGGTTTTGCGAAAGTACAAATTGTACGAAAAAGACAAGTGCAGCAGTAGATCTTGGAGATAATCCCAAGAACTGTATTACAAACCTAGTCGTCACAACTCCAAGAACGCATATGACATTATGCATGGAGACGAGCTATGAATGCCAAGGTTTTTTGCCTTTCCTGCCATTAGCATTGATTGGGATGTGGCTAAAATGGACCTGGCGGTGGTTGAGAGAAACAAGTCATCTGGAGGTTAAAATGAAGCGATGGAGATATGTGAAGGCCAACGATTTAAGGCCCAGTCCTTGAGAAAGTGGGTTATCAGGAGTTTATGTTAGCGACACATCACAGCAGGACGAGAGCAAACGAGGTTTGATATACACATGCTCTGCTACTGATACACACACTCTCTGGCGCAGCTTCAAACCGTGCCTACAGATGCAAGGAGTCTCTGGCGTATGTGGAAGTTTTCACTTGGGTGCCTACTGATCCACGCAATATCTGGTGTATGTGGAGCATGTCTCAGTGTCAAGCTGGGTGCCTACTAATGCACACACTCTCTGGCGTAAGTGGAACATTTTTCAGTTTGCAACCGAGTGCCTGCCGATCAACGGTCTCTCTGGCTGGAACATTTCTCAGTGTTAAGCTGGGTGGCAACCGATCTACGGCCTCTCTGGCGTATGTGGACAATATCTCAGTGTCAAGCTGGGTGCCTACTGATGCACACACTCTCTGGCGTATGTGCAACATCTTTTAGTTTTCGACCGGGTGCCTGCCGATCAACGGTCTCTCTGGCTGGAACATTTCTCAGTTTTAAGCTGGGTGGCTACCGATCTACGGCCTCTCTGGCGTATGTGGACCATTTCTCAGTGTCAAGCTGGGTGCCTACTGATGCACACACTCTCTGGCGTATGTGCAATATCTTTTAGTTTTCGACCGGGTACCTGCCGATCAACGGACTCTCTGACGTATGTGGAATATTTCTCAATCTTAAGTTTGGGGCTTTCCGATTAACGGCCTGTCTAGCGTATGTGGAATATTTCTCATTTTTAAGCTGGGTGCCTGTCGATCCAAGCACTCTGGCGTATGTGGAATATTATTCAGCTCTCAACCGACAGAGTGCCGATCTGGCGTTGTACAAAAAAGACAACTGCCTTAACGATGGTGTGCCCATAAAGAGATTTACGATAATTAATTAAATGACATTCCTATGAAACAGAGACAAAGTGTGGCATCCCATAAGGTATTTAACAATAAGGCCATGGATACTGTCCCAACTGGACTAAATGGGCCGAGCATCTACGCAATCAATAGCAATTAATAATGCGTGTTCTTTAGTTCTCCCCTCAGTCAAGGCTGCCCTGGACACAGGCGATGAGCAGCGGATACTCTTTGCCTTGAAATATGCTCTGTCATAAGCCGAAACTATCGGCACCAAGAAATTTGTCAGCTTACGAAACCTGTCCGCTTATGAGGGGTGTAAGTTAGGAGTACACTGTTTCATTGAATTATGAAAGTTCCATTTCCGAAATCCCACTAAGAGCCCCCACCGGAGGCGATGAAATTTTAAGAAAATTATGACTTTAATTTGGAAGACAGTTTTATGACATGTGCCTTAGGTAGAACGTTGGCTCACCACTGGCAAAAGGACTCTGTAACTGACTTGGTCTTGATACTAGAAGTTTTCACTTGCATTTTGTGAGCTCGAGTTTGCTAGTTGGCTTGGTGTTGTATATTTAAAAGTTTACAAGTTATTCGTAACATGCGCGAAAGTCAAGGACGCGAAGTAAGAATTGCCATTTCATGATGAAAAAACTTATGCGGAAAAATGCTTACTAAGCGATTTTACATTTTGCACCAATTATTGAACATCAAGCCAGACACTCTCGTGCGTAAATTAAGTAGAAGGTATTATTGTTGCTGCATCCGGGAGCGTTAGCGAAGGCCATGAATTGTTTATTTGTCAACCCTTCGCAGCAAATGGCAGTGTATTATTCGACAACGTGGATGATTGTGTGCAATGAACTTGGTCTAAAGCTATACAATTACATTTCCCGTCAAAACTTAAGCCAAACGACTTGTAATAAATTGTTATTTTTATTGAGTATGCCTTATATAGGCTGAAGGAGCTAAGCTGGAAGATCCGCTAAGCTTTAAGTATTTGATTCGATGAGTCACTGCTGGGAGTGCTCTTGAGCTGCCAATGAGCACGCAAAGTGCAACTGTTTGGTGTCGTTCATGGTCCTGTTGAACTATTGGCCGGTTCTTATTTATCAACTATCTGTTCGTCATGACTGCTTCCTCGTGAATATCAGTTTTCGCAGTTGAATAAATAGGGAACAATTCCATCAGACAAGATTTTTGCGTAACTTAAACCGTTTACGCAGCGCATGCAGTGGAAGCTCTCAAAAGGGAATAATTTTTTTCCGTTTTTGCAACATTTTTCATTGATGCTTCGCTCCTATTGGTCGTAGAGTGATTTTATAAATCCTATAGTCTTCCACGATAAATAAACTATCCAACACAAATTTCCAATTCAAACCAGTAGTGGCTGAGATTATTGCGTTCAACCAAGCAAATTCTTATATTATTTTTATTTATTATTAGCTTTATAATATTAGTGTAGAATATAGATGATGATCCACTAACGTTCAATAAATATTACCCAGAGTGCATAATTTGAACCTAGTCGAGATGTGATTCCAGTAAGACCGTGAACAATTTCTTATTTGACGGGTGAATCGGCGGAATAGACATGGCAATTTGAAGTCTTATGGGGGGACACGTTAAATCACTTCCTTATGCCGATATGTCAGATTCAAATTCAGCATTAGAAGACGACATATATACCGCCTACCAACAGACGGGCTGCGCGTAATAGTCCAACGAGTTCTAAATAATATTGAGGATAATAAAGAAGCTTGGAAAGAATTGATAGTTTTATTTCCACAAGCGGACTTAATCGGACTTTTGTATGCTTACCATCTACAGAGATGGCTTGCTCTTCAATTTAGTAGGCTTCAATGGTTAAGATTTTAGTTCACCAGTAACGTGGAGGCAAAAGAAAGCACACGCGTGATGATACTTGAGTCTAGGAACAATAGGTTTTGTAAGGTAAGATTGGCTGACTCAAGATTGCAGAAAGAAGTCACACTTACGCCAAATTAGGCCCATTGTGATATCACTTTGATGCTTATGCTAAACCTACGACTTGCCAGAGCATTATACGAACGTGTTTTGTAGTTTCTGACTCCTTTCCAACCATACATCTTCTTTAGACATCTTTGTATATATTATATAGGCGAATGTCTAACCAGAATGATTGCCATGGCCATATTTCCTTCCTTTCATAGAAGGTTGATCTCCTTTTGGTGATAGAGAAGATGTTGTACCCCACCATCGCCTTTGCAATTGCCCGGTGTGTCACAGCGTCCCAGCACCAACATGAGGTGTATATTGAAATGTTTAGCCATCTCGTTGAGACTGCCTGCAATTGAGGGAATTGAACATTTTGAATTGAACATGATATTGTCCAAGGACCTTACTGCCTGACAACTGCCGCCTGGGAACACAAATGGAACTAGGAGCGGGTACTGCAGGTATTGCACTAAGGCACCAGTCGAAGCATCATTTTTGCATTACTCAAAGTACCTTTGCATGTCATTGGACTATACAAGCCTTACAAAAGTACATAATGGTTAGTTCACAGAAGAACATAGCTCTGGGACAGCTGCTTATCAAAAACTGTTGCTCTTCAACAAAAAGCCATAAGACCGGCAACTTGGAACATGCGACGTATATCTTCCGATCCAGCAAATCGACTATTCGACTAGTCTCAATTTTGGAATTCGTGTTTGACGTAACATCTTATTCGTCTTCAAAGCATACATACGCCGCGTATGTACCTTCAACGCTAGGAAGTACCGCCTGCAAAGCCAAAATTCGGGATATTGTTAAAATTGATCCTTTTGTGTTCCACCAAACCTACACGATGCAAGGATTTTTCAACCGTTTGAAACTTTGACCGTATTTCGGAAAAGAGGTGCCCTGTCCTGGTACTGGAGAAGTATTGCGGATGGCAGCTGCAAGCAATGTTGGATTAAAAAGATAAAATCGAGGACATCGTGCATTCGTAGTAGTGGATGAATATTTGATCACGATTGAAGAACAATCTGAAACGAGGTGGTCTCAAAATATTCCGAACAAAAATCGATCTTTGAAAACAGACTCACACGAGATGGAAAACAATGGTCATCCGGATTCACCAGCTTCACTTTTTATGTTACCGCCTCTGTCGACGCGTTCCATCGTTTCCTCTCCTTTCGGCTGGACTGAAACATTCTCTTCTAAAAGTATCTGAATCCATAATAAGCCCAAAGTTTGTCAGACAGTCAGAAACAATATTAGTTCATCTTACAAGAACCCAGCAGACGCCAACTTTCAAGTTTCATAAACAGAATGTCTTCTCCCGGTTTCGAGGCACATTTTCTTCTGCAAAACAACGCTGTGACACCACACATCTATAATCGCACCATCCAAAATCAAAGGTTGCCCCAAGCGACACGCTGTCTGGCTGCGCATAGACGCGTACGCCGTCACGGTTAAGGTTAATTGCGCTCATTAAAGTACAAATCAAACATGCCGTACTTCGGGGGTATGGTTGATGCTTCCCCATCACGTGCTGTCTGCATTAAATTAACAAACCTAAATCAACGTAAGCCAAAACCCACATTCTATGCCCATTATGTCAATCAATTTTCATCACACTAGGCTCTCAATTAATTATTATTCATTACGAGTGCCAGGTCGGTGTTGCTGCGGGCAGTAAATTTTAATCAATAAAACCGCTTAATAAAGCTAATTAACACATAAATGTATCGGTGTACACCTCTGACCGGATCGGGCGTACACGATAACACGTGGCGATTATTTTTAGAACGCCCCCGCCGACCGTCTCGGTCCTACCTTGGAACTCTCATCGGAATGGCTTTGTAATGAAATCAGCCTCCATCCCAACTTGCTAATGGTTCCTGTTGAATTAGGCACCAGTCGTTTCTTGAATAGTTCCTAAATTAGTTCACCCTCCCCCCAAAGGCGTGATGACATTGTTGTGCGCATTCTGTCGCGTTCGGCAACAGTAAAGTGAACGCTTGACTTGTCGCAACCTTCAGCGATTCAGGCGACCTGCAAAGGAAAAATCAAATTAATGCTCATGAATATTGCCCACATATTCTCGTCCCTGTTATTCGACACGTTGTGTGCAAAGTCACTAGACACCCCAAGAGTCGTCTGCAGACACCACAAGTCATGCGTCTGTCAACCAAAATGGATGACATGTCAAAAATCGAGAACAATGGCACTCGTTCATCATTTCATCACAATGCTCCTTTCGGCCTTATTAGGCTCACAGGCTGTGGGGGGAAAAATCCACCGAGTGGCGTCGTTTTTAAATTTCTATTTAAATGTTTGACATTTCCACTTTCACAACGTTTTTATTTGTTTGCGTGTGAATGGTGCGTTTCGGCCGGGTGCGCGTTTTGTTTGCGGTTAAATGGATTATGAAGGATTGACTCGTGCCGGATGATGAATGAAAAGTTCTCTCGAATTTTATTGAAGATGGAATATTTTTAATTAGCGTGATGAATTTAATGGTTCTTCTTTTGATGGCGAAATGTGGGATTTTTTTAGCAATGTCTTAAATTAACGTCGAATGGATTATTTGTGTGTGGCCATAAAGTTGAAGATATCTTCGCGTGTGGTTCATCTAGTGCGCAATCGTTTCGTATCGGATAATTCGGAAAATATTTTCGGCTGCATAGACGCAATTTAGATGAGTAACTAAGTAAAAGTAATTTATTGGGTAATGATCTTGCATGACTTTGGCAGGTACGTGGGTTAATTGGGTGCCCTGACAGCCTTTTGGCCGATGCTCATGCTCACCCATGTTGCCGTTTCGTTTCAGTATTTGTTGAGCGATTTGCGCGTTTTGTGCGATATTTAGGTACAGTGAGACCTACAGCAACTCTAAAACCAGCCAGAATCATGCGCGATTGCTAGGTTTTTCAAACCAACACCTCCTAATTTCTCTAGCTCTGAGCAGAAGAATTTTCCTAGGCAGGGCATTTCTCTAGCAGATGCCGGATAGATTCCACGTCTACCTCGTCTCTGCAGCTTCTGCAAACAATGGTTATGCTATACGATCAGTTACATCGCATGTGTACCTCTGTCACAGTGTCCGGTAAGGACTACTATAAGCGTACGTACAACCCTGCGTCTAAAGCCGATCAATGATGTTGATCTCTACTTGCTGAGCTCCGGCCATAGGGCCCTTGGTTATAGGGCCCTCCCAGCTTCGAGCGGTTGCGGTATTCAGGCTGAGCCAGTGAGTGCTGGCTCTATTCTGGGCCTGGTCTACAAGCTTTGTACTTATCGAGCTGAGTGCCCCATACGCGCATGAGATTGCCAATGATTCTCCCAGCCCTGAGCACTTCTCTGCGAGACCGTCCGCCCTTTCGTTAACTCGTATTCGAATATGTCCCGGTACCCAACAGAAGATCGCCTAATTCTCCAAGGATATCTCGTCTGCAAGATCCAACCAGCTTCGATGTCAGAGAGCCTGATGCTTCGGCTTCTCTTAATTGCCGCTTGGCTATCAGAAAGGATGGCGACCGAACCACCAGCAACGCCTTATTCAAGGCGAGCGTCGCCTCATGTTTGGCATGACAGCTACTTTATGACTTGCTTATATGTCAGGCCCAAAGTCGATCCAAAAAATCCCTCCTTCGTTGACGGATGTGGGCACTCTTCATCCCTTCACCAAGACCAAGCTGTCTTGTGTTCACTTAGACATGGGAATACGATCTTCTTCTCATTTTCTCGAACCCGGACATTCGCATTTAAATACCATTTTAGGTGTAGAATTGATTGTTCAGTGTAGTCGACGGATCTTTGCCTTCGAGACTACATTCAGATCTTTTGAACAGTTCATACAGTTCGCGGTTGTGTCTTCTCTTCCATTTATCTTTATCATCGGCATCATCATCGATTTCGATTTCTTTTTCCAAGGCACCAGGAATCAGCTCCGATCTGTTGTTTTACTATTCGTCCATAGTTCGGCTTCAAATAGCAGGACTGACACAATATATGCTTTGTAGAACACGAATGGTCCTTCGAGCCTTAATTTTTGACACAAGTCGCATCGACAAACCGTGCTCTAAGGTCAGTTAATCTCAGATTGAATATTCATTCGGCGAACACTGAGCCGTTGAAGAAAGGACGCACTTAGATCTGATTTTTCCCGTGGGAACCAATAAATTAGAATCAAATGTGGCTAGAAGCCATTTGGGGATTAGGACAATGAGAAGGGAACCACATTTCAGTCTCTTAAAACAACGACTACAGTCTGAGCTGAACCTTGGCCTGGATCCATGCGTCCTGTGTTTTAATCGATACCCAGGGATCCACAAAGCCTTTTATAGTGGGCAAATTCATAATAACCCATTGTTGAGCGATATGGCACGAGGAATAAAAATGGTCCCGTCTGCGTAGTTCTGTTGTGCAAAACAAGACAAGAAAAAATAGTTATACCCTTCTATTTAGGGGTAAGTACACACAGTTTCATCGTTTAATATTATTTGCGATGATCCGTAAACCGAAGTGGAAGAGGAAGATTGCGACCGAAGAGTCCAATGTGAGTCCAGAAAATGAAACTGTCGAAGAAATGAGTGGCACTTCGACTACTGCACGATCCAACTCATTAAGTAAAGGACCTTTTCTCACAGTGGTCTGTTTTTCACAACTGTGCTTTTGGAAGGAACATGGAGGAAATGCATGAGAATATAGTTCTGAAGTGTGTTGACTCATGTTATGTTTTCAACGTAGAAGTTATTGAGCGCAGGTGGAAGCATCAGAAGCTCTGAATCAAATCAATAAATCAACGGCTCGGAGAGCGGAAATAGCTGAATTCAACTATTAGGTATATAGTGTCGGGGATAAGGGGTGGTACGCTCATTGCCGCACTTGATGCGAGAGGCCGAAAACGCTTGGTTACTTGAAATCAAAGTGCAAGAAATCGGGGAGCAAGCAGTCTATGTCTTCAATGAAGGAGCAAAGGACGGTGACGGATAGCCAAATGCTCCTCAACATGCCACGATCTGACGAGAGGTATAATCGTCACTAAGAGAAAGTCGGGTACAAGGATAAGAATATGTTGCGTATCCGGTGGTGGGTATATACATGAATAGAAGCCCCACCGAAGAGTGAAATGAAAGAGATCATCGATCTTACTGAATGCTATCAGCAGGTGTTTGTTGAGGGACCACGTTTATACGGATTTATCGAGTTAGAAACACATTTCGTTCCAAAAGAGAGTCTTGGTGAGTACCCTCAGTTACTGACTAGATGCTGTGTGATCCCTAGCTGTAATTGGGAGAAAAACTGGAAGAATTGAGCTGTTAGTGAGTACTGACTGTTACTGACTAGATGCTGTGTGACGCCCAGAAGTAGCTGCGAGTTATCCGTGTGCAGTCTGCGTCCAAGCCCTTGTGGCAATAAGAGATGGAAACCGGGTACTCATCTGAGTTGCGTGGTGTGAGAACAATATGGAAAAAAAAATAAATAAAATAAAACGAATTTGTCGGGGCGACAAATATGTCGATTGGCCGAATGTTGAGCGTTGTTGCACGAGGAATAAAAATGATCCCTTTTCTCAATCGACTCAATCATCAACATAAACTACCCTCTTGAGTGAAAGAGAGGGTGGCCAACGATCGGGTGAATCAGAGAGGACACACATGGGCAATCGTCTTTGGATCGCGAAAAGGCACGGTCGTTGGTCTACCCGTCTTAACTATATTTCTAACTTAATACCATCGTCACTAAATTACGTCACAAATACAAAACCTTCCTCCTTCACAGTCAGATTTAGACTCCCCGCTCTTTGTTCCAGAATTAATATCTAGTCCTCTCACACCATCACAAACCAAATCACAGACTGCTGAGTTATATACTCATGCAGTTCGATACACGTCCTATTGTAATCTTAAGAGAAAGTGTAACAACCTCAGTTAGTGCAACTGCCTCGATTTCTATTAGTTGCGTAAATCTCTAAGCTCTAAGGTCTCACTCTAAAATATTCTTATAAATTCTGATACTCAATGAGAATGCACTGAGCAGAGCTGAGCATCTGTTTCGATTTTCATCTCTATTTCCAGATTAAAGTAAACCGAAACAAGGTCAGTATTCAAATGAAAGAGTGGTTAAAAAATGCAATATTCTCGTTTGTCAAGAACCACAAACGGTGGAGAGGATTTAATGAATGGAATTTCTAAATCACTTACTCCCTTCTATCCCTTACGCACTACATTTCCTCCCACCGAACCTTTGACCAAGCAGGCAGCATAACAATTCCATTACAGCACTGGTTCACTGTCATAAAACAGATTTTGTTTTGTTTCGTCCGAATCCAATTTGTTCAATCAGTTGTAGTTGATTTGGGATGGTTGCGTCAGCCTGACTGCGCCAAGACACATTGACTTGCCCCCGAGATGATGGATGGGAACTTAAACGAATCCTTAACCAGGGTGACGCATGTGCTTCGTAAGCGATAAATCTGAGAATTTCATTTTGTTTTGGAATTAATTTATGATCCCTTCTGCTGCTGTTTGAAATGTGTGTAGAGCATAGGCACTCCACCCAGTTGTGGTCGGAGGAGATGCAAGAGGGAAGGATAATTTAATAATTGATTGCACCGTCCATTGTTCGCGGAGACAGATGACGTGTTAATGGCACGTAATTTTAATAAGCAACTCAAACGCTTGCAATTGATTGATTTTACCTGTTCGACACCAAAGGTGAATAAATGTTTAAATGATGAAACACTGATTTCGCTTGGGTGTCGGGTCCTTTAAAGTATAACAATGTGCAGAGGGGAAACTCAAGGAAGCCCTGACCTGAAAAATAATGCAGAAAGCATCACCTATAGGCGTGGGCAGAGGCATCAAGGGGGTGGAATGGGCTGGGAGCAAAGAGAGGATGAAAAATTGCGGCATCTACTCGACATAATCTCTATGTCGATTACGGCAGAGAGAGAGAGTGAGAGAGAGAGAGAGAGAGAGAGAGAGAGAGAGAGAGGGAGAGTGAGAAAATATGAAACATATGAATTCTCAGGACGGTGCACAGACCTTATCAAAGCAATAACCTTTAACACACTTACCGAGTACATTGACTGACATCCATATGTATCATTGGAGAGTCAAGAACCACTCCATCTGCTGCAAATATTTATTCCTCCCTCGAAACATACTAACCGCCCAGTACTCGAGATTCAAAACACACATCATTCAGTATTTGTCTCTCAACTGTTCTCAACGAATTATCCAAAGTACACCGAACCACAATGTCTTGGGGAAAAACCTGCCTACTAGCATTCCTTCCAGTTTGAAATGGAAGTCTGACTACAAGACGCTGGACTGCCATCTGCAATTTTTCTCAGCCGAGTCGAAGAGGGAAGAAATGAGTGTGTGGAGGTGTCTACTTCAAAGATCCTCCTTATTTCTTTGCAGGTTGTAGCTAATTATTGTAGCGTCTATCGGCAGAGAGATTGAGAGAGAGAGAGAGAGGGAGAGAGAGAGAGAGGGAGAGAGAGAGAGGGAGAGAGAGAGAGAGGGAGAGAGAGGAGTGGAAGAGAAAGAGGTGTTCCTGTGGATCTGTTGTTCGTACAAGACTGAATAAAAAGCGAAAGTCCCACGACAGTCCTCATAAAGGATTCGCCACCATCAGCTTACTTAACACTGACGTCCTCAGGACAGGACAAGGTTGGTAACAGCAGCAAACACCTCAGATGGCTAGGCCGCTTAGAGGCCATTGACAATACTGTTCTGCCCGAAGAGTCTTTGACTCCGAACCGGAGGACCAACGCAATTGACGACGCCCACTGAAACGATGGCGCACACAAGTGGAGAAGGGTAAAGATCTGACCAGCTGGAGGCATGTTGGCTGAGGCCCAGGGCCACCCCAGACTGAAGCGCCAATAGAAGAGGAAGATGGTTAGCGGGTGCCGGCTGAGCCTCACACAGACATATTTGTCCAGTGTCCGGTATTGGAGCCTTTCATGAGCGGGGATTTGCCTCCATAGAGAAAGATTGGTCTCACTATGGAGGTGTAGAGGCTGTGGGTAATTTTTGGTTGAAGCCCCCATTTCAGTCAGCTAGTTCGTGTCTCGAAGAAGAGAAATACTCTTTAGTTTTCAATCAACATCTTATGATGGTCAAGTGGAGAAGAACTTTGACCAACTTGGCACTTTTAAGCAGACTACAAGTGCCAAGTTGGTAAAAGTCAGAGATCGCGCTTCGGAGGCTTGTTGAATGAGCACTAGATAGGCACCGACTCTACCTAGAAGATGAAGATAGTTTTAACTTCCAATATCAGATCTTTCAAATGAGACAATTTTGGTGCAATCTCAGAGAATACGTTCAGGCTTGGGACAGTCGATGGAGATGACGATCTCATTGTATACGTTTATCGTTGGAAAACTGTGCTCTCTTCAAGTTTTCAAACGCTTGTCGTGTAATGCAACCATCTAAAGGATCGCTTATTTTTTGTGCATTGTGTGCACTCGTGTGGCCCCAGGCGTCTAAGAGACGAAACCAATGTACTACAGATGTCATCGTTCAAAAATTATGCACTTACACGCCTTTTCAGGACACCGCCTCAATTCGGAGAAGGCCCAGTTCCTGAGCCGTGGATACACACACTCCCAACTGAATCGAATCGCATTACGCCCACACTTTCGAACAAATTGTAATCGGTCCTTCTCTGTTCCCGTCAGATGTGACCGTGCCAACCCCATCAATTTATGCGTAGTGCGAGTATTAACCCCATCGGCCCTTATCGTGTCCGCTCTTCTGTTTAACTTGATGGCAAGCCCTTTAACAGTGTCCCCATCTATCATCGAGGCGATCCCTGCAGATGAATAATAGACGATACCCACCCACCCACATGCATCTCGATGCGCACACCGCAGTGCTAGAATGTCTGTGGGCGTGATGGTGGCAAATGTTCACGCAATCGGTATTTCGGAAGCATATCCAGCATGAATGGCCCAGGACATATCAAATTACGCTTGAAAAATTCCCAAAGCCATACAGCTGCACGCATTGCGAATGATTTCATGGTGCGCCGTGAATGCTGTCTGCAGCATGTGGGATTTTTCAAGGAAATCACGTAGTGCACTCATGCATTTGAATATTTTTCAATTTCCTCTGACTGCCGAAGGTTGTTGGAATTCATGGGATGGCGGTGAACACATTAGTCAGCATCAAATCCGATGGAGTCCTCTCGTGCCGGAGGCAGTGATGTGTGCATCTCCTGATTAGCCATGCCGTGCAAATAGGATTTGTCAAATTAGGACACATCTGCGCTATCAATCTGAACAAATACCCACATTGTGACTTGTGCCGGGACTGCATGAGAGATGAGAAATGGTTGTCATGACAGACGTGCAAAGATGACCTAATTTGTTGCCGCGCTAAGTGCACGAGCAGAGAAGATGCTAACAGCTTGGCTTGATTGTCATTTTTGCATATGACTGCTTCAAATAGTTAATGTGCTCCGTTCTGTGGGGCATGTGCATTCGAAGATGCCCCTCAGTGTCGTCCGCACGTGTGCAAGGCGTGCATTGCACGAGGATGAGAATTAAAACAGCCCACAGCACTCAGGAGTGCATCGTGTACAATTGCTCTGTACCCGAACAATGGGTATTCATTAATCACGGCGAACAAAAATAAACTTTTGCACCTGATTCTGAAATGAGGGTTTCCTCACTTCCCGGTAAGGGACGGCAGGTGGCGGAGAATCCTCTCCGTTGTTGATTGTGCAACGAGTCTAGGGTCTCTAACGTCCTTCCGATAGGTCATGAGTCAATGAGGGGACCATAGGGAGAGTGCACTTGAACTGGGGACTGCCTTCTGAAACTCAATGAAGAAATGCACGTGGGACACATGAGATTGCTGAGTGAGAACAATTAGGCACAATTGATGTCCTTTCATTTGACTGGATGAAGTGCTTATATCAGCAATCCTTGAGGGTGGATTTGACCCCGTGAGTTTACTGTGCGTGCGAATAGGTGTGTTCGCAGGCTGTTCTCGACACAAAGAGAGCGGCTTTGTGTGCATCCATTGGAAACTGTGCTATCAGCTGTCTGTTGAAGGAAAGAAAGCCTAGAACGAGAACGGATGCAAGAGACACTATAGCTATGCATTGCATATTCAGTTGGCTAGTCAGTTGCATATGAACTCTCAGGACGGTGCACAGACCTAATAAACAAACAAAGCTATAACCTTTAACACACTTACCGAGTGCATTGACTGGCCTCCACATGTGCCATTGGAGAGTAAAGACCCACTCCATCTGCTGCAAATATCGGCTTCCCTCGAAAAAAACTTACCAGCCAGTACTCGAGACTCAAAACACACATAATTCAGTATTGGTCTCTCAACTGTTCTCAACGAATTATCCAAACTACACCGAACGACAGTGTCTTGGGGAAAAACCTCCCTACTAGCATTCCTTCCATTTTTAAATGGAAGTCTGACTACAAGACGCTGGACTGCCATCTGCGAATTTTCACTGACGAGTCGAAGAGAGAAGAAAGGTGTCTGTGGAGGTGTCTATTCCAAAGATCCTCCTTATTTCTTTGCAGCTTGCAGCTAATTATTGTAGCGTCTATCGGGCAGAAGTCATCAAAAAGGTGCTATCGAAGGATATCATTGCTCAAGCAGCCAGGCTGTCATTAAATCCGGGGAAAATGGTTATTCAAAGAATGCGCTATATCTTGACGCCTGTCTCTTGACGATATAGTGGATGATTTCAATTAGACATCATGTGGATGACGAGACTTTGTGACACACAGGGTAAGAACGAAGCCGATGAACTCAAGCTATGACACGAATGACTGGATGGCGCAGTTGGTAGAGTGCCTGCCCCTGGTTAGAGGGATCCCTGGTTCAAATCTCAGTGAAAGCAAAGTTAATAAGCTCTTATCTGGTCTTCAAGTCTGGTCCAGTCACCATTTGCCGTTGGGATCAAATTAACGGCACTACCTCTGGAGTAGTCAATCAGTGGTAGTATCATAATGGGCCAATATGGTATAATTGTGCTAGTAAATGCACTAGCAGTCCCCTATATATACTGCATGCCTCTGGGTACAGCTCAACATCTTCACAAGTGGGTAGAGGGTACAGGACCCACAGCACAGGACTGATGAGAGGATCGGCGTCACAACCGGGCAATGCGCAACTGGCGCTAACCCCCATACAACGAATGTCAATGAATTCTCCAGAAGCTGCATGGATGTGGAGAAGGACAATACACATCACCTTTTTATTTCGCGCAACTCACATCTAAGGGCCAACTGTTCAATAATTTGAGCTATCTGAGTGACATTATTCACTCACAATGATCAGCTGAACGATGTAGGAAAAGCCTGTTAGTCTCTTACCTCTCGACACCTGCGCTGACTCACTGGCCCACCTGAGCGTATACAGCAAACGGACGGCCGAACCTTGTCAGATACTTGGTGCTGAGGAGAAAAAGACATCACTGAGAATTCAAGAAATGGTCAAGGAATATACCTCGCATTCTAGAAATAATAAGCGCTTCCACAACTATCGTCAATAGAAATCACTGTACACTGAGGCGTATGTGGATTATTTTTTAACAAATTGCCAGAGAGAAAATGTGGCCGTTGTAATGCCCTCGATTTCGATGAGATACATTTTTGTGGAGGCTACAGAAACTTTCCTGAAGGTCTGCATGGCTTTGACTGAAACCTGACAGATATATTACAGACATCCACTCGGCAGAAAAAAACTGGTTCATTTTTCTGCCTGGCAGAAACGTCCATTGTTTGGAATTTCTTCTCTTCCGGAGAAAGACCATCAGGCGCTTCTGTGATGAGTAACCTAAATTACCAGCTCTCACCTCATCAGCGTCGAATAACTGCCACCTGAACTCAGCAAAGGCGGGACTCTGGCAGATGAAGTGCTCTGCAGTGTCGTCATCTTGTGCACAGGCGTCGCAGAGGGTTTCTTCGCTTAGACCAAGCGGTTGGTTAGTGGCCCATTAGTACGCCGTACAGACTTTTCTATCAAGATTTCTTACACACGTTACTGAGCATTCGCTTGGTCTGTTTGCATCCTGCAGAAGCATTATACTTCCGGTTGTGCTTTAGAGAAGTCTATGGGAGCTCTAATCAAGGACATAGGTAACCCCAGCGCAGTTTCAAGTCCTGAGAGTTCTTCCCCTGATTATCTAGTTAGTTTATTCATATATATAATTTCCCACAATCCCGTCTTGGCCCACGGCTTAATGAATCTTGAGTCAATTCCAGACAACCATGCAGTACGTCTTCTAGAATGCCCCCCTCTTGGTTTGATGACGTCAAAGAACTTTCCATTTATTTCATTTCATCTGAATGGACTTAATTTAGGCGCAACGCAAAGGAGTGTATACGGCCAAACGACTAATTGGGCATTCCAAAGTCCGGAACAATCGAAGAACTTCACATTTCTCTTTCTTTCATTCAATGACATAACCCAACGGTCCGACAACAGTAGCCGAACGACAAATCCTAGCAATATAGACGAGGAAAAGAAAAGAAAGTGAAACTGAACAAATTCCTATGCCATTAATCTACATCAATACACAGCCGCACCCATCCGTATCCTTCTACCATTCCACACCTCGCCGTTGTCTCATTCAACAAAGTTTCCCTGATCACAATTCACTTAATCTTTATGACCGACAACTTTTCCATGTCCTACTAATTGCATTACGTTTCGCTTCATAAAAAAAAACGAAACTCCACGAAACATGGGCCATTACAATTCAGTCGAGGCAAACATTAATCGCTCGCGAAAAAGGGTCAAGTGGGTTTGATGAAAGAAGGAATCTTCCTTTACACAGATAGTCATGAAGTTGCCAGTGCTACCAGTGCGCCCGGGCAATAGTTGGGCCTGGGATGACTTCAAAGGCAGTATAATCAGCGTTAAGCAAAGAACTCGTAAACCGAGTAATGAAGGCAAGGCAGCGACTGAGGCTGTGGCTCCCAAGATAATGCTTTCGCTGATAATATGCCCACCATTACAATGTCGTAACGAAGCTAATAAACCTTTTACAAGTTTCAACAGTTGCAAGTTTCGATAAGATAAATCTGTTTGCGGGAATGTTAATCAAAGCAACAGACAGTCTGCCATCTTTATGAAGACACTCGGTCGTTTTCAAAGTTGTGCAAGTAAACTGTTGACGGATTCAGGGAGTCGGGCGATAAAGCGACTCTGTAGCCACTTCAAAATAGCACCAAATATTTCGAGAGCTTTAATAAAATCCAATTGTCCTTGACGTGTATTCCATCCAGGCGTCCCTGTCACTCCGTGCTCGGCAGTGGGTAGGCACATGCTCTTTGTTGCGTATTATGGCGAATGGTCGTCGTAAAGTGCTGCTTTTTTGCGTCGTATTATTGCCTGATGAAATTTTTGAGGTTTATGTGTTCATAAGCGGGTTCGGCTAAGGCCCCTTTTGTCAATTGACTCTTGTTGTGAGGGATGGTCCTTTCAGTGCACGACCATTATAAACGGATTTTCGCCCATTGTGTGCACTGAATTTTGTATGGATGCCTTTATTGAAATTCGCTTAAGCCTTTTTGTGAATCTTTGAGACATACTTACCCTCTGAGCCAATTGGGCTGTGATGACCCAACTTAGGCACTGACCACTTGGGCGAAGGAGATTGCATAGCAACCGCAAAGAATTTGTGTCTTTTATGTGAAAAGCAGATGTTAGCCAATCACTGGCTTTTCGGAAGTTGAAGTAAAGGGTGGTAAAACGAATATGCACGACGATTATTGTAAATAAAGCAAAAAGTTTTCAGAGAATTGTCTTAATAGTTTTTATTATCATTGAAGTATCTCTGACAATTATATCGATTTAATACTCGCCACAGAAAGAAGACCAACGGTGTCAAATCAAATGATCGTGGCGGCTTATTAAAATCACCACGACGCATAGTGGGACGAGTGTATGGGAAAATGGGCAAAATTAATATCTCGTGTGTTTATGAATGGAACTTCGTTCTCTATTTATTCGTTTTCTGTTTATTACATAAATATTTGTGATTTAACATAAACGGCACGTAAAAAGACTGGTAATAGTCGCCCGTCCTGACTCCAGAAAAATAATTAAAATTGATTATTAAAAATTAATCACCATCCCTTTCTGATGTGGTATCAATAACGTTCAAGATTACATTCGCTGGTAATGTTAACACTTCCAAATCGTTTTTATGGATGCACCGATCAATGTCTGGGTCGATCTTAGACATATGCGTCCTTTGGGAACATATATTTGAAAATATACGGATCTGATGGTAATAACAAGTGTTGAGCGACATTGCACGAGGAATGAAAATGATCCTTTTTCTCAATCGACTCAACCATCAACATAAACTACCCTCTTGAGTGAAGGAGAGGGTGGCCAACGATCGGGTGAATCAGAGAGGACATGCATCGGCACTCGTCTTGGGATCGCGAAAGGGTACGATCGTTGGTTTACCCGTGGTAGATAAATAATAAAAGTGATTAAATAAATCAACCATTGTACTGATCCTGGATCATTTTCGACTGTGGCCTAGCCTGGCCTTTATAATTTCTTTATGTCAAGCTCCCAATGCTTCTTCAGAGAGTACACCAATAGATAATTGAAAAAATGCTATTATATCTTTCCCATGAATCAGAAGCCTATGGAGGCTGCAGGGCACCAATTGTATTTGGAAAGATACATAATTTTTGTATCTTCCAACAGTTTATTGAATCTCTCAATATTAATTTGACGACCAGTTGCAATTGTCCCTAAAATCATTTCGAAGTTGCGGATGAGGAATTTCTCGCACAAGAGCCATT